>JAVSBV010074702.1:0-10157 GCA_033117975.1 Parotocinclus spilosoma
TCAGGGACCCAACTGTGGCAGAGGTGGGATTTGAACTCTGGACCTTCTGGTCCATAGTCCAGTACCTTAACCACTAGACCACCACAGTTATTAAACATGATAAAGGGAAAGAAATCTAACAAGCGAGACGTTCTGCACATTAACTTGGATCACGTTACGTATTTTAAGTGTTCTATATTGGTCACAAAATATGGAGATATTTCATGATTGATGATTATGAGCAGTGTAGATGGTTATTAGTACGTGCTTAAACAAGAATACACTTTAGGCTCTGTAGTCGTAATTGCTATAGCTGGTACAATCATTTAGAATGTGCACATTTTCATATTAAGACAAGTGCAGTGTTAACATTGATGTCTGAGCAGAAGAAACAAAGAAGCGACTCTAAAGTAGATATGGTTAAGAAGTCTAACTATACAGTGTAGTGTAGATGCTGAAGCAGTGCATGTCTTATATGCTATGAAGATTTGCAGATGCATATAATTACAGAAATGCTTTACTTAATGTCTGTGGTACGGTCTGTGAAACTACACGTTATGTGATCTGGATGTTGTTCGAACACCGTATAAAATGCTCAGCTCACAAAAATGAATATGAAGAGGATCCCACAAGAACTGCTGGCTAATCTGGTTCTGTCCATGCCCCATTGTTTTGCCAGTCTTGGGTGACCATACACCCTACTGAACAGTCAATGTGGGGTACTCTCGTTCAGTTTGACGTGCTTCTGTCCACCCCCTGAATATGTCACTTACTATTCAATCGTGATCATTTTGTTTGCATCTCATTTGTGTAATCGAACAACTTTTTATCTTTTCATTGGGCTTTCTGATATTGCTTAGGCCAGACTTTTTTTAATTGCTTGTTCCTTGGATGTCCTTACTTAAGAATCTACTGAGGATTTTATTTAGGACTTTATTTAACCTACAATTAAATTAAAGGGAATCTGGAAAAAAAAAAATGTAATGAACAGAAGAAAACCATTGGCTCTCCACTGGAGGGAGGAAAAAGCTAAAACAAAACAAAACCAAAAAAAAAAATATATATATATATATATTTATATATTCTTGTTAATTAATTCATTTTGTTTTTTTTTCTATTTCAACCATTGGTCCTGCGGCGGATCTGAGAAATTACCCCCCAAAAATGTGTTTTTTTTTTTGTATTCTTCAAATATGATCTACGAAACAAGCAATAAAAAAAGTCTGGCCTTAATTAAATAAAATCAAATGCTTTGTTTCTATTTTGAAATATCCCCTGATTTAAGTGCTATATAGCAAACAGTATACTGTAATCAGCTGTGTGTATGAACTAAATTGCCATTATCCTGCAGAGCATACATATCAATTTATTTAATATAAACACTGAACATCACTTATTGATATTTATGGTTTAAAAAATATTTTTTAAGATCATGGCCTTGTATTTGAAGCATAAAATGCATCGTAAGTAACCAGTTACTGGAATCGAAATTTGATTTTCTTAATGGGTAATTTCAGAACTAGTTCAATAATGGGACCCCTAACCCCAATTGCATGAGCGCAGGGGTTTTTCTTCCTCTTGTTTCTCTGGGATGCTGTGTTGCGAAGACTCAGTACTACTTGTATTATGTTTGCTAACCACCCCCAATCCATTTGTTTTATCCTTCTGAAACAGGTGCATGTTTCCTACAGTGAGTATTTCCAGCTGGAGCCTCTGAAGCAGTACCACCGTGTGGTGAGCATGGAGGACTTCATGGAGCATCTTGCACCTACACACTGGCCTCTTGGTCAGAGAGCTGCTTACTGCTATGAATCAGCTGTCCAGCGGAGCTTGGACAAGAAGAGCTGCCCTATGAAGGTATGTGGGTTGTTGAGCTTTGAACAACTAAGGCTGGTGTAGACCAACCTTGAGGTTGAATTTCCCTCTGTAAAGTATGAGCTAGTTTATTCCTCCTCTCTGCTGTCCAAACTATGATGAATGGTTATGTAAAAATGAGATCAGACGACTCCTACTGCGCAGACAGACATTGAGTGTATACATAAATCCATATACATTAACAATAACATTTTTTTTTACCTGCACCTTATATGTAGTCAAGCCCTAACAACCCACAGAGAAGGGGTAACAACTTGGTTTGGATAATGAGTCATGGGAATAACAACCCCCTCCCTCCAACATTAAGGGGGATTAGATGTTTGTATAGTGTGTTATGGGACTAAGTTAAAGCAGGGTTAGTGGTTTTGATAGTGAACTATGGGTCTAAAATATGTCCTACTTTAATTTGGTTAGTGGTTTGGATAGTGAATTATGGGACTCAAATGCCCTTATGTTAAAGCAGGGTTAGTGGTTTGGATAGTGAATTATGGGACTCAAATGCCCTTATGTTAAAGCGGAGTTAGTGGTTTGGATAGTGAGTTATAGGACTAAAATGCCCTTATGTTAAAGCAGGGTTAGTGGTTTGGATAGTGAGTTATGGGACTAAAATGCCCTTACGTTAAAGCGGGGTTAGTTGTTTGGATAGTGAGTTATGGGACTAAAATGCCCTTATGTTAAAGCATGGTTAGTGGTTTGGATAGTGAGTTATGGGACTAAAATGCCCTTACGTTAAAGCGGGGTTAGTGGTTTGGATAGTGAGTTATGGAACTAAAATTTCTCATATCCTAAAGGGGGTTAGTTGCTAGGATAATGAGTTAGGCAATTATATTTATTGTTTCTTACATTATATCTCTTGCGTTCCAGTAGAACGTTTTGACTGCATCTTGAAAAGTGAGTGTGATTTTTAAAAGCCTAAGTTATGTTATAAACTTTATCTGTTTATATTTGTATTTATTTATAATGGGCCTTAGTTCCCAGATAGAAATCTTATAGATTAATATGTTACGTATTCCTGTAGTGATTTTATTTTCAAGTAGTTTAATGAACGGAAGTAATTACAAGTTTAAAACATCCTTGTTGTTTAATGGAACACTGCCATCTAGAGGCTATGTAAGTAACGTGTTGATTTTCTCTTCTTGTTTGATGTGCAGGACGGCAATCCTTTTGGTCCATTCTGGGATCACTTTGGCGTGGACTTTGACCGCTCTGTTCCTTTTGGTGGGCTGTCTTTCAACTCCTACTACCAACAACACTGGATAAAAAGGTCTAAAAGTGTGAATAATAATTATACAGAGTGAATGTAAATGTGTATACTGCACAAACCAGGCAATCACTCACATTTCCAGTTCTAGGTAAATTTCCTCAGACATAAACACTCATGTCTCTGTATGGTCACTGATACCACTGGTCCCACGGAGGCCTGACCACTGGTCATCACAGTGGAGGAACTAGCAATTGATGCTGAACTACCAGACTGCATGGAATGTCCTTGATGAGATATATATATATATATATGCTTCTGTAGTATTGTATTGTATATTGATGAATCAGCTTCCCAGTTTGGTTCATTATACAGTCGATTCCGGTTAATGGGACGAGCTGCTTATTCGGACCAAATCCGAAATACAGAAACAAATCCTATTATATACGTGTAATGTTATTCCGCTTAATCGGACCAAGTACGTGTACAGTATGTCATTTCCGTATGTAAAATCCCTGGAAACTCTTCGTCTCTGGTATCACTACCCGAAAACTCTACCCTCTACTTCCACCTACAGGTCTTTGCCTAACATTTCCATTTACTACAAAAAAAAGAAGCCACCTTTCCACTGCTAAAGCGCGTCAGATCATACTGGATAAATTCTTCAAACGTTGACTGGAATTTAGTAAGAACTTTTTTACAGTATTATGCTTCGAATGCTGAGTACCTATACATTGTGTTGTAGATTGTTTCGAAAAACTTTTTCAAATGTATTTTTCAATGAACAAAGTTCGTAAGCAACAGTAGTTCTTGTTTGTACGGTCGCTATACGTGTAAATCGCACAATAAAGGTTTAATAAAAATGTAATATGTTACATAGCACGTCCGTCTTGTAACATAGGGCAAGTTCGGACCAGCCGGTTATTAGGACCAAAATGACCTCGTTCCGATGTGGTCCCATTAACCGACTGTATAGAATAAAAAACTTCTGATTTACTCAAATACAGACTGATTTTTTTTTCTGTTCAGATTTCCTCCAGCAGAGCACCCCGTGCTGGCTCTTCCTGGAGCTCCGGCTCAGTTCCCTATTCAGGAGGAGCATTTGGGCCTGCAGCGTTATGTCGTTTGGGCTGACAAGATGGTGCAGGATGGCGAGCGGCACATCAGCACACTGCTTCCCAGACCTTATGTGGGGATTCATCTCCGGATCGGGTCAGACTGGGTAAGTGCTGTGTACCTTGAGTATAATAATGATACATTTTTAATGATCAGATTACTTGTTTTCTAATCTTAGTTCTCATGTAGCAGACTCGACTATGCATGCTTTCTTAATTTCTGTCAATCCTGTTTTAGCAAAATGCGTGCAAGTTGGTGCAGTCAGGAGATGCAGGTTCTCATTTCATGGCCTCGCCGCAGTGCGTGGGTTACGACAGAGTCACGGCTCTTCCTCTTACCTACACTATGTGTCTGCCTGACCTGAATGAAATCCTGCGTGCTGTCAAGCTCTGGGTGAAAAAGACAAAGGCTCAGTCGGTTTACATTGCTACTGACTCCGAGTCTTACAGCTCCTATATTGAGAAGCTCTTTAATGGAACGGTAATTTGGTTTAAAGTCACATTACTAATATAAGGTCAGCTGAACTAATTGCTATGCCTTGATTGCGTGTCTGTTTCATATGCCATTTTTGAGTGAGTCTGTTTACATGCACTGAATAATCTGATTTCTGCAATGTTTATTCAAATGATCAGGTACAGGCGTACTCTGAAGTCTTAGATTGGATGAAGGCCTAGAAATCTGACAGAGAGATGGATTTTAGTCTGATCTCAGCACGTTTACCCCTGCACGGATTTCAATTTGTTTTCTTTGTAGTGCATGCATATAAACATAGCCTAAAAGCAGCTAGCAGAGACAAACGTGGTTGCCAGGTCTTCCCCTTCTAAGACACTACTCATTTGGGCTTGGTTGCTTATTTCTCTTGCTGGGTGTGGCAACCCAAGAATGAGCAACAGCATCTGGCAGAAAAAGGCTATCAAACACTATATATCCTGAGGAGTTAAGAGTTTCATTATTCAATTATTAAACTTTTACATTTACATCACATCTTTGTGTGAGATTATAGGCTGGTTGCAAAGTAGAAATCGAATTATTGTCCGAGTCATGGAAACCTCAGTGTCTTAGGAATTCTTTTAAGTTTAGATTATGTTCTATTCTGTTTATTCCTCATTTAATTTTTAGTAGTCATTGGACGTAGTTTTTCTACGTACTTTGTTCATCCCCTTTACTCTGTTGTCTAATGGCCATGGCCATCAGGTACTATTTGGGTTGAGGATCATTCTCTTCACTGCAGTGACACTGATATGTTGCTGGTGTAAAAGTATGTGTTGAGCTGGTATGATTGGATCGGACACAGCAGTGCTGCTGGAGTTTTAAAGCACTGTCCACATGATTAGACTGTAACTTTATTTTTCCATCTTGTAGTCAGAGGCAGTAGCTCTTCTGTTGTTGCACAGTTTGCTATTCACTCATCCTCATAATTTTATATCAACGCCCACAGGACGCTGCTTAGACGATGCTGCTGGGTGGACATTTTTGGCTGGTGGGCTATGACAGTGAGGTGGTTTAAAACTCCAGCAGCACTGCCGTGTCTGATCCGCTCATACCAGCACCCCCCACTAAACCATCAGTGTAATTGCAGTGCTGAGTTTAGAATGCCTAGGACTTTTGCACATTACTGTAAGCGCATGTAAACACACTCACGGCTGGCTGTCAGTTTTACACGGTATTAATACTTAACATAGTAACTATATACATTTATTATATATACTCACTGATCATTTTTAGGTACAGCTTGGTAGCAGATATGGCTGATACTGTGTGATTGGTTAACAAAGGTTATTATAGTGTATTTATTATATTGTAGGGAGTTATTTGATGTAATTATGATTTAATCTTACATTTTCTGTATACAGGTGAAGGTGGTCAGTATCAATCCAGACGTGGCTCAGATCGACCTGTATATCTTGAGTCAGTCGGACCACTTCATCGGCAACTGTGTCTCATCCTTCACGGCCTTCGTAAAGCGGGAGAGAGACATCCACGGCAGGTCGTCCTCCTTCTTTGGAATGGACTCTTTTGGTAAAAAGAAGAAAGAAGAACTTTAGAAGCCAGCTTGCACTGATACTGTTATTGACTGTGAACGTTGAATATGGGGTCAAATGTTTGTTCTGAAGTATTGTTTTTCATAGTGTTTAATCTGGAGATAAAATTAGTAAATTTAACCACCAAACATATTTGGCTTAAAGATGAAAAGGACAAAAGTCTTGAATGGTAAAAAGCTTATTTGACACTGGCTAGAGAGTGGAGATGAACATGGATGGCAAATAAACAGATAAACAGAGCTTGGGGAACACGGGTTTGGAACTCGATGGGTTCTGAGAGTGCATGTGTGGTGCATAAACACTATCTTTAATGGGATAGCCAGTATGTGAGCAACCAAACAAGGGCTTTAAATGGCAGAGGGTGTGATTAAGGAATAGTGGGATATGGGGGAATAACTAATTTGCCATTGGTGCAGGGCTGAGTCAGATGTGTGAGGGAGTACTAAAGTCATAGTAAATAACTGAATAATTAGAATTCAAAAAAGCAAACAATCTTAATTCAACATTTTGTGGTTCAGAATATGCCAAATGTAAGTATAGTTTCAGCCAGTAATTGATGTGCTGTTGCATTAGAGAAAACGATTCGGAATGAACTTTAGTAAGGCAATAGTATGACACCACTGGGAAGTAATTTGCATATTGGAACAATCCAGTGTTGCAGTAGCCATTCCAGTATTCATGTACTTGTACTGGATATCATGCTTTTAGACTTTTAGGGGTTAAATAAGAAAGTATAACAGACATGCATGTTTACACATAGTATAGGTGTTGGAGGATGTTTATGTTGTCTTTATGGATTGTGGTCCTCCTTGTTCTAGCTATAGTGGAGGGCTGTGCCCAACTTAGCTGTGTTTTTCAATCACATTCCTACAGTAACACTACAGGAAAGGATATCAAGGGTTTGAATTGCACACATCAGGGTTTGCTGTTGTCAGCAAGGATTTCCTGTCTTAAGAACTGCTGTTTGTTTTTTCTTTGTTGCATTATTCTAAATAAAGTTTGAATAAAATGCAACGCCCAGGTGACCAACAATTAGATATAGAGGTTGAGTTAAAAGTCATAGGACACACTTTTAATTTTGACATAAAATTTCATTAATGGGTGAGCAGGCCTATATTTTAGGCTATGTCTGGAACATGGTCACCATCTTGAAAGATGCCATATTGGATCTCGGGCAAGTTTTTTCAATAGGAAATGTGGTCATTTAGCATATCAAAGAAGACTCAAAAAATTAATCACCGGTATCAGATTAGCAAAATAGCTTGTGCTTCAAAAGTTATCAACACAGAAAATGTAAAACTTTTGCTGTTCAGCACAGGTGACTGAAAGCTGCCATTTCATAGCCACAGACTTCAACAACCGACACCCAGAAAACACCAATTTCACACAGCACTGTTGCATCCCTCATAGCCAAATTCAGAGAAACCGGCTCTGTGGACGACAAACCACGTAGTGATTGTCTGAAAACCACTACCAATGAAGAAACCGTGGTTTTGACAGCCTTTGTGCAAAGTCCCCAACGCAGGTTACAACGTGTCCTGTGGCTTTTGACTCACACTGTAGAAATAGTGCCTGGCACCAACATGGTCACTATACAGAGTTAACATTTTCCCTTTTCTGATAATTCAAAGATACCACCTGAAGCTGCTGACTTGTATCTGCGTGGTGGCCCATTAATGCCCACGGGTTACATCAATAAGTAGGTGTACAGGTGTTCTTAAAGCACAAGTTTATATGATTTTTTTAAAAAGGTTCTACCCTTTGTGTGTTCTCATCTTATATTTTGGTGGTTGGTTGGTGCTGCTTCTGATTCCTAGATGATATTTTCTTTTTTTGAGAAGTTATAACAGCATCTGCAGCAATATTGCAATGTTGAATGTTAAGCACTGTATTAAAAAGACCAGCATCGTATTTTATACGAAAAACAAAACTCTTGCACTCATAGAATTGTCGTAGGTTGCGTTCAGTGAGTGGCATTGTCTGTCTAGTTACCCTAAAGACTGCAACATTGTTCAAGTATCATTCAATTGATATAATAAACTTTGAACCCAACATTTTTAGTTAACCTGAGTTGAGCATTTTTTCTACAGGCAGTTGCAGAATTGATGGCACCATTGGTGGTGATGGGGTAAGAAAAACGTTATGAGCATTTGGGAAAAATGTATATAAATCTGTATTATAAAAATGTGATTTACAGTTCTGTTGTCTTTATATGTGTAACTATTTTCACTTCTTAAGCAATCATATAATCTTTGATGGCATGGGTGAGAAGGTGCTTAGTACGGTTGCCTCACAGCTCCTAGGGTCCCCGGTTTGAATCCCAGCCTTGGTGTCTGTAAAGTTTCTCATGTCCATATATGGTTACTCCTGTTTAAGTTAACTGGTTATGCTTGGTCATTCTTTCCTGTGATCTTTACAGGATTAAGTGGATAAGAAAATACATGAATGAGCATCAGTAAAATCGAGTAGCCATTAATACTAATGTGATGTTAAATAAATCAGGGTTGTATGGCCACTTCATTGATCAACTTTAAAACAACCACAGCTTTAATGAAGATCAGTGTATTTGGCTTGGAGGATAAGAACCAGCTGTCGGAAACTGCAGTTCATAAAGACCTGGACTTGGCTTGCTGGTTGCTTGTATATGAAATAAGCCAGAATAAAATGGGTTGCTGTAATTTACTGCTCACAAAAATTTGGTGTTTCATTTTAAATGCATTTAATTCAATTCAATTTACTTTTATTTATATAGGGCTTTTTACAGTGGAGCATTGTCTCAAAGCAGCTTTACAATCTTATATTATCTTAAAAAGGCCAATCCCAAGTTGAGCAAGTCTAGGGCAACAGTGGCAAGGAAAAACTCTCTGAAAGTGGTAGGAAGAAACCTCGGGAGGACCAGAACTCAACAGGGCCATCCTCCATGGGTGGCCTAGATGTTAATTAAAAAAATACTTAAAAGTATATTTTATAGCAAAATTAGGTAAATTATTTAAATCAATACAATTTTAATTAGTACTAAAATAAATAAACTAAATTATAAAACAATTAGATTATAAAATGAGTCCTCAGTGGGTGGTCCTTGGAGGCACATCGTCTCCTAATGTCCAAACGATGAAGGGAGTTACTGCACTCTGGTGGGACTGGTTTCTGTTGATGGAGACCAGATTTAGTCAGATACTTTTAGATTTGGGTAGCATTCATGATTTTTTGGGATAAATTAATATGGATAAATTGTAAGTTTGCTTAACGTCACTATCAGCATTAATGGCAATTTCAGCGACACACAAGGTTATATCAGAACTAGTTATATACACACACAAGTTGATGCCATTTTAGAGTAATCAATTAACCTAACATGCACGTCTATGGACCCAGGGAGCAAACTGGAGTAAACCCAAACAGACACAGGGAGGACTCAAATTCACCCTGGGATTGAACCCAGGTCCTTCTTGCTATGAGGCAGCGGTGCTACCCATCGAGCCACCGTGCTGCACGATAAAACATCAGTCACAGGTGGTCAGTGTGGAATGAGGACAAAAGTTCGGGACATGGCTTTTTGTGTCATGGAATGACAAATAATGAAGGTATCTATAATAGTTACAGCCTTGCAGTTAGTCATCATGTAAGACCCTCTACTCTCTGTATCAGGATGTTAGACATTAGTATTTTAAAAACCTTTTCAGTGCTTTTAGTGTGCTCAGCATAACACGCAATGTTAGGCCAGACTTTTTTATTGCTTGTTTCGCGGATCTGTCGACGATCATATTTGAAGAATACAAAAAAATAACTAAAAATAAATTCTTGGTATTTCTCGGATCCGCCGCAGCACCAATGTTTGAAATAAAAAATTTTAAAAAACATTTTAGTTTTTTCCGCCCTCCGGTGGAGAGCCGACGGTTTTCTTCTGTTCATTTAATTTTTTTCCAGATTCCCTTTAATTTAAT
>JAVSBV010074723.1:0-10157 GCA_033117975.1 Parotocinclus spilosoma
AAGAAAACCCACACAGACATGGGGAGGGCATTCAGACCCAACACACAAAAGACCGAGGTTGCTCCATCTGGGATTTAACTCATCCTGGGGCATGTTTTAGATAACAGTTAGCCTAATGCATGCCTTTGTTATGTGGGAGGAAATTCATGCATACACAGGGAGAACATGCAAATGAAAACTCGGGTCTCTGAAGCTGTGACAGAGCAGAGCTAACCACTGTGACACCATACAAAATACAGACAGCATAGAGAAATATTTTGCTCACTCGAAGTACGATTTACCAAACTATGTGTACATACTTAGTATATTGTTTGTGATGCATTGTAGTGAGGAGATTCTGAAAGCCTGGAGTGTATAAAGACAATGGTCATTTATCACATACTTAGTCTAGATAATATTTTTTTTATTTATTTTTTTTATTTTTATAAGTTTCTTCAGCTGATTTTTTCATTTATCTGAGGGCTGAGTGGTTCATGTAGTACTATCCACAATTCTTTATTTTAAAAAGTCACACGTTACCACTTACTGTGGTATTCAGGTACACATTACACATGCATATTTGTAGACTTTCTATTAGTAGAAAAAGATTTGACTAGTTTACTGCATAACTTCCTTTGGGCTTGATGTTGCTTTGTGCAGTTGCTAATATGCATTCTTGTGCCATCTTCTTGGAAAAACTATCAAGCTTTATAACAAAGATTTCTGCTCACATATGCATTGCATATGCATATGCATCAGGCATGCTTCAAAAAACAATTACTGTTTTTCCAGTATGTTCATGGAAATTTGAAACACCCTATCTGCAGGAGCGGTCATTAATGAGTGAGTGATTAAGGACAGAAAATGGCTCTTTGTGTGGGTATTTCATTCAGAGAGAAGTCATAGAGAAGCGACATCATTCCATCTGCATCTATAATTCAGTAATGTAAAAATCCATATTTAATCAGCATTTCAGCAGTAATTTCTAATAGCTCTGTCTATCTCTCTCTCTCTCTCACACACACACACACACACACACACATTAATACACCACCAAACCAAATTATTCCTGTCTCAAAAACCATATATTTATTTATATATTTATGAAGCAATTTTGGATATAACCTATATTCCATTTGCAGAACACCCTTTCTTTTAACAATGTGTCTACTGCACTTGAGATAACAGGCTTTTCAATTTTGTTTCTCCTGATGTGACAGTGTGGCATGACTTTGGGCTGTGTATCATATCAGTGCAGAAATAATATGCAAACACACACACACACACACACACTTTTTACACGTTTTATTTTTTCTGTGCAGGGACCCCCAGGAGCACCTGGAGCCGAGGGCAGGCAAGGCGAGAAGGGTGCCAAGGTAAGATCCAATGGAACTTCACAGTGCACATACAGCCTAGCAAAAAAACTTGCTCTTAAATCCAAAAAAATACAAGGTGTTATTTTATATAATTGCACATTGTATGCCGTAGTCATAAACAATATCCCATCTTACAGTTTTAGCCCAGTTTTAGGATTATAGCTTGAGACTAATGGACTTGACGCTAATATTACAACAGATAATAGATAATAGTTACAACAGATGCATGTCGCTATGGTTTTTTACAAGCACTGACAAAATACAAATAAACTAACACTAGCTTAGAAATCTGTGTGTTTTGCAAGACCATTCAAACACATGTAGGGCAGATGGATAATGCAGTTTGATTCAGTGCAAGTAGTGAAACAATGTAAACAATGTTTATCATTAAAGAAATTAACTTAAAACCCAAACACACTGATATAACCCTGGATTTAAAAAACAGCTCTGTACTGTAGTAGAATGCAGGATATGGTATGAGTTACAGAATTATACGCAATTACACGCAATTATAGTGCGTGGTTGTGTACAGTATTTACTTAGAAATATTACTGGACAACACTTAATTAGGCTACACCAATTTTCATAAGCAATACATTAATGTCTGCAAGTGAACTCATTTTGATTTACTTAATGATTGATACAAAATTATATTGCAATACTTGAGCAGCATAACTTGAAAGCCACAAGAGCAATTAGCACTCTGTAGTGAAATCTGTAGTGTATAAAAGACCAGTAAATACTGTTTCTAAACCTTTAACTCGACTTGCCCATCCGTCTTTGTGCAGGGTGAGTCTGGAGTCGAGGGTCCACCTGGCAAAACTGGCCCAGTGGGACCCCAAGGGCCATCTGGGAAGCCTGGTCCTGAGGGTCTGAGAGGAATTCCTGGACCTGTGGTGAGTATCTGTTCAGCCAGGTACATGCTTCTCTTACACAGACAGGAAGACACACACACACACACACACACACAAAGAATCCCTAAAAGAATAATCAGCATTCTGTAAATGTCTGCAGTGTATATTTTTTTCTTCCTTTTTTGTACACTATTTTTTTCCCAGACTATTAATCTTTTTGCTACCTAAGGTGAATCGATGACAGGCTACAGCAAGCAATAAGGCCTGATATAACTGGATGGATTTTTCTTTTCTCGCAGGGTGAACAAGGTCTTCCTGGCTCACCTGGACAAGATGGGCCACCTGGACCAATGGTGAGAGAAATTTTGATGTAGATTCTGGTTCTTTTTTCATTTTGATCTTTGTCAGTTCTTCCTCTCCAGCATTTTCTCACAATTTCTCTCCATCTGCGTCCATCTGTGTGTGTGTAAATTGATTCATCATTGTGGGTCCTTCAATTTTAGGGACCTCCTGGCCTGCCTGGTCTAAAAGGTGACCCAGGGTCAAAGGGAGAGAAGGTGAGTGAAATTCAATTTCCCTTCCTCAAACCTTCCTATTATTGTGGTTTCCTAATTAGAGATCTTCTTAACCTTCAGTCACATTGTACACTAGTTACCCATTATTTCTAACAAGAAATTGAACATTTCTGTGCATTGATGGTGGACTGGGGGGGGATAATGTCTGAATCCACTAGAGAAGATCCATCTACTTTGTAACGTTCTCAAATGTAATACAATGATTTCCATTACAAATCATATGATTAACGTAATACTACAAAACATTTGTGATAAATCTGTTGATCCATATTATCCAAGCAGGACTTCACAGTTTTCTTTCTGTATCTTCAAATGCCTCCATATTTGCCTGACAAAGTTCAGTCTGAAGTGTGGAGGAAATTTTGTTTTGCTGGTTATATGATTTGAAAAACTTGATTATAGACAGCACTGCGAAAAGCATTTTGTTAATGTTGTGTGCTGCAGTCTTAATTATTGTGTGTAAATGCAGGGTCACCCCGGTCTGATTGGGCTGATTGGTCCACCTGGTGAGCAGGGAGAGAAGGGAGATCGTGGTTTGCCTGGACCTCAGGGTAATCATGGACCTAAGGGTGATAATGTAAGTTTGCTGATGATCTCTCTGTCTTTCTTTGTTATGGATAACTAGGTGGATGGCTGGATAGTTAGATAGTGAATAGGTGTTCGGATCAAACTGTGGATAAATGAAGATACAGGTGACGTATGGGTGGATGCATAGATGATAATATATGTTTAGACAGATGAGTAAGTAATTCATGCTGAATGTACAAAAGAGATAAACAAAGACCTAGATATTCTATGGAATATATAAAATGATTTACATTATAGGTGGATGAATAGATAAATTACACAATGATGATGCATAATTTATTAAACGGATTAAAAAAGTTCAGGACAACTCATTATACAGGTCTTGTCCTTCTTCTGATTTGATAGGGTATTTCTGGCGCTGCTGGTCCCCTCGGCCCTCCTGGTCCTCCTGGACTGCCTGTGAGTAACTAATTAATGTCGCTGTGCTTTTTACTTTATATTTTGCTTCATAAGGAATTCAAATTAAATATTTTGCTATTTTTAGGGTCCACAAGGTCCAAAGGGAGCAAAGGGTTCAACGGTAAGCACAGATATATCTAAAAGTAATTATGCACAGTCGTCACAAACATTATGTCAAAAATTCCGTCACAAAAATATTTTTTGTGGACAGTATATTTTATATTGAGAACTGATTTTGAAATTTATTTTTGCAAATCTGCAATGTTTCTACAGGGTCCTTCTGGTCCAAAGGGAGATACTGGCACTGTTGGACCTCCTGGACCACCTGTGAGTTGTATTTTCATTACTTGCATTTATTTTGGATTCATTCATTTGATAGATGTACATGCAAGACAAAATTGGGGCATGCGGAAATTATCTGTATAATTTAATGAAAATAGAGTGTATTGAAGTAACATCTTACTTTTTATAACGTACTATAGTATTATAAATCCACATGTGCCTGTGCCAAAAAATCCAAACACACACAACAGTAACATGCTTAAAGGAGATATACACGCTTAAACTTATGACCATTTGTTTATTTACATGTTACATTGAATGCCAGTGCCTGTGTAGCACAGTGGTTAAGGTACTGGCCTAAGGGCCAGAAGATCACAGCACTGCCAAGCTTTCATTGCCATGCCATTGCCACTGTCCAAATTCTTTAACCATGAAGTCATGAAGAGTAATGAAGAAGTAATAATTTAGTAATGCTTAACATCCATGTTCTGCCTTAAATGCTACATGAATAAAAATATTACTCCTGCCTGAAGTCATACATGAGACATGCTCACTTCATACATATTGATGATGATTCATTATGCATCAGGGTTTCACAGGCAAGGACATCGCTGCTTGTAAAAACCACCACAATTAACCATTTATTAAATAATCGAGAACTTCTAAAAAAATGGGTTTCGTTACAGTGAAGAAGCTTCAGGGTTCCCAAGAAAGTCAAGCAAGCATCAAGACTGTTTTCTAAAGATGATGCAGCCACAATATCAGGTCACCACCAGTGCAGAGCTTACTTAGGAATGGCAGAGTGCAGGAGTAAATGCATCTAAACCCATAGTGAGACTAAATGTTTAAGAGGATGGCAGAGCAGCCACTTCTTTCCTAAAAAAACATCAAGGACAGTCTGATATTAACGAAACCCCAGATCTCGATCCCAATGAGAACCTGTGGTCAATCCTCAAAAAGGGGTTTAAGAAACCAAAACACAGACACTGTGATCAACTCTAAGCACTGATTAGGCAAGAATGCCATCATTCAAGATTTTGGCCAGAAGCAGATATCTAGCATGTGGTTGTATTTGTCAATAAAAAGTAAAAAAAATGTATGGAATGCTTATAATTGTACATTATACCATATAAACATCAGACAAAAGATTCCAAACAAACGAAAGGTAGCAAACTTTATGAACAACACAATTGTGCCATTCTCAAAACTTTTTGCCATGACTGTACTGAACTAAGTAAATCGTTAAGTCATTGTTATTTAAATTGAGATTAATAACATGTACAGTTACTTATGAGCACAATATTAAGGGTGTTGAATTTGATCAACAAACAAGGAAATGTCTTGTTGCGAAAACCTTTAGACCTTACTAAAGGACAAAATATGCTAAAATGATCAGTAAACTGACTCCATCTCTCTGAAATGCAAAGGGTCCACCCGGTGAAATTATCCAGCCATTGCCCATCCATTCCTCTAAGAAGTCACGACGCTCCAGCAACATGCAGGCAGATGATGGAGGTTCATTCTATGGCGAGGGCGTGGAGGGCATAGAGGACATCTTCAGCTCTCTCAATAACCTCAAACAAGATATTGAGAAGATGAAGTACCCCATGGGCACCCAGACCAATCCAGCCAGGAGTTGCAAGGATCTACAGCTGGCTCATCCTGAGCTCCCTGATGGTAAATGTGGGAGAACGAAAGAGGGGAATATTGGATAGTAACAGATCAGTATTAATGGTTAAAATCTACACATGGTTTGTAGAAGAGGATGAATCAGTTACAACCACTTGTACTGCCAGACCTACACAGAGAAAGAGAAGATGAAGCTTTGTTGATTAGGAGCATAGCTTGCAATGGACAACAACACAAACAAGACTACACAATGTTTAGTTGTTTTGATGTTTTGCTGTGGTATTTTAGTTTTATCCTTATCATAGTTGTCATTAACTGCGCTGCGCACATACATAAAAGAATATTTCATTTGTAAGCAGTATATTATAACCCTATACACACACTTGCGAGAAAAAATGAAATGTTCGCACATACCTATGCCGAAATTGTGTAGTGGGTTATTAATGTATGTTGGGTGCCAAGTCTCAGACCACTGGTGAAAATACCTGTTTTCCATTTTTATTCAATTGAATACAATGTTTTTCATTAAAAATCATATAATCAGAATACAAATTAAATAGAAAGTACTAGAAAAAGACATCAATTTTAGAATGTAATAATATTTTGTATTTTCCCTTTTTTCCTGTGATGACAACATGCACTCAAACTGGCATGTGCAATTTTGTGCAACATATGGTCATCCATGTTATTTTAGCATGATTTCACAATATTCCAAAGAACATCATATGACATTGCTGTTTCAGTTACCCCATACATGCTTAATTGAGTTTAGGGCAGCTGGCTGTGGAAGAAGTCCATGACAGTCAGTTGCACTCAAATTGATTTGCTGACAACATGATTTGTAATGAAAATCATTTACATTTAGTTCAAGAACTAATCACTAGTGATAGCAGACCTTTGGCCCATGGTGTGTGATGAAAATAATATATCCATTTTAAGTTGGACTTATTGTACTAGTTAAACATCTGATCATTGACACTCTTTGCATGCATGTTGCCTTTTTCTGTGTCTGACTATGTTACCTTTTCTCTGCAGGTGAATACTTCATCGATCCTAACCAAGGATGCTCTGGGGATTCCTTCAAAGTTTACTGTAACTTCACAGCAGGAGGCGAGTCCTGCATCTTCCCTGAGAAGAAATCCAGAGGAGTGAGTGCCATTTGCATAATCGTGTTGTCACCAGAATTTAAAGCTCATAGTCTTATTATCCACACAGCTAAGTAGATCTAGGTCAGGACTGCACACCACAGATTCAAAATGAACGACACCCCTACATAGTTTAGTTTAATATTATTAATATTATTATAATATTATTAATATCATATCATAACCTCATGTCATTAGTGAGAACTAAGTAGCATTACAGATCATTTTGTGTAAAACAGTCTATGATAGAATAAATCCACACATCTGCATGGTTAACTACTGTTTAAGAGAGGAAAGCTCTGAATCAATTCTTCTTATTATGTATACAACAAACATACTCCAGAGCAGTGTGCACTGGGCCTGTACTGATTAAATTCTGCATTTTCGTCCTCTTTAATCATTGAGGTTGTTTAGATGGCACATTTCATGTTTACTTTTTGGTTTCTTTGCTTACATTGTCAATTAAGGATTAATCCGCAGTAAGTCTCCAACAACACGTTTACTAACAACTCACACAATACTGAAATCAAAATACTGCACATGCAAATCAGTACTGTCTACTTGGAATCTTAGACATTTAGGGCCATTTTTTTTGTTTTGTTTTTCAATTTTTGTTTGCGTCTACCCTTGAAGGTTCAGATGTCCTCATGGCCTAAAGAGAAGCCCGGATCGTGGTATAGCTCATTCAAGCATGGCCATCTCGTAAGTGCACTCGTTCCATTTCTGTTTCATCTTCACTCTGTGACGTTCCATTGCTTTTTCCCTGGGCTAAAAGGTTTTTAAAGGGCCTATAGAAAGTCCTCTTCCATGTGCTCCTCAGCGACATAAATAGACAGTAATAGCGGATTTGCTTTTGAAATGCTTTTTAAGATGCGGTGACCCAAGGTCTTGCGCACAAAGTCCTGCCCACCCCCTGTATACACTCATACACACATTGTATCCATGTTTAATGTGTTTATGAGAGGAACGCTGGGATCTCACTGAGAAAAATCTCATCCTCCTTATACATCCTGGATCCTTTCAAGCTATTCTGTGTACTTTGTCTGAATGCACAGCATTATTACAAATGATTCCATTATGCGTGTATGTCTTAAAGAAACCAGTTTGCTAACATTCTTCCCTTAGCCAGTAACCCCTTCTCCCTGTGTGCCTCTTCAATTACCAGCTGTCTTATGTGGATGCCGAGGGAAACTCGATAAACTCTGTGCAGATGACATTCCTCAGACTACTGTCAGCCTCGGTGAGGCAAAACTTTACCTACAGCTGCCACCAGTCCATAGGCTGGCACCATGCATCAGCAGACAGCTATGACAAAGCCCTGCGCTTCATTGGCTCCAATGACGAGGAGATGTCCTATGACAATAACCCCTACATGAAGGCATTGTTTGACACCTGCTCGGTATGATATCATTTCAGAAGCTGAATATTTAGTTAGTTATTGAGTTAGTTATTAAAAAGTCACTTTAAGGCTGTCATCTGATAATTTATGAACAATTTATTTATTGTACTTCATTATTTGAAATAAGTAAGCATAAAGTAACCCAAAGACAAACCCATTTTAATTAGCTTAGATATTACTAGTTATATTTTTATACAAATTTATAAATTTCCGAGCCAAAATTCTATAGCTCCTTATGAATCTGCATTTATTTTGAATGTAGAAAACTAATGCAATCCACTATGTTGAAACAAGTTGGGATTTTAAATATTATATTTTTTAGTATATTATTTTATCTACAGTGTACAGCCTGTAAAAAGTAGAATAGTGCATGTTGAATAGTTTTCTATGCAGTTTATGTTTCACTTACATGAAATGAAAAAGGCCAAACACAACAGCTATAATGCAGCAGGATCGATTAGGTCAGGGTTTGTCATCCAGAGCTGTTATGGTAAGGTAAAATCGAAGAGTGTTTCTCATATTTTCTCGTAAGACTATTTTTTTTTACGTGTAATCTTATTGGCTGGATTTACTAATAACACAAAATGCATATACACCCATATTAATGACACAAGCTTAGTGTTTCTTTGTATTGAGTTTATCAAATACTTCTTGGACTCTGCTGTGGGTATGCTAAGTATTTAATGTAAATAAAACAAAAATTGAAAAGAGATGTTACAAAAATAACTATGTGTGGAAAACACAGATTTAATATTTAGAAGATAATATTTCAGTAATGCATATATAACCTGAAATGAAAATAAAATTACTTGCAAACTGTTAGCTGTCTGATTGAAACTTGACAATCTGAATTTAAAACATTTTATATCTGCATGCAGCATACTTATGTTTTCAGGGATTCTACTGATAACATTCATTTAATTTTGTCATTTATTCATAAATAAATAATTTATATAATATAATAATATAATATAATAATTTATAAATAAATAATTTCATAAAAAATGTATTCATAAATTTATTTAGACTTAATAACACAATTAACTGTGTATCCTTAATAGCAACAGAGAGCTTATAATAGGACCATATTATGTTTGTGGGTATGTCAGTAGTTGATGTTACACATCTAAAGTAAAGATCTTTTGTCTGTCTCTTATTTTGTCCCTCTAGACAAGGAAGGGTCATGGGAAGACTGTGATTGAGTTCGACACGCCCAAAATCGAACAACTTCCGATTGCAGACGTCATGCTGAATGACTTTGGGGATCCTAATCAGAAATTTGGCTTCCAAGTTGGTCCAGCCTGCTTCCTTGGATAAATTAAAACATAGAACCACATCATAATGAAAAAACTTGACAGGGAAGGACTTTTTTATACAGTCAAATGGCCCAGCCTCCATTCATGCCACATGCAAGTTTTGAACGAAACGTTTTGTACTGTGTCAAACATCATGTTGTCCACTGAGGGCATGATTGCAAAAACACAGCCTGGAACACAGGAGGTAAAGGTGATGGACATGGAGGAGAAGTGGAGAACGGAGAGCTGGGAAACAAACCAGGGGAGGAAAGGAAAAAGTGACCTCCCCAATGGAGTCTTATCGGTGCTATGCAACACAATATACAGAAAAGTTCACAACTATGGTGCTTGATTAAAATATTAAAAAAATATGATAAATAAGAGGTACTATAAGAAAGAAGGTGTATTTTGATGTGTAATTATTATTTTGTACATTGTTGTTCATGTCTGATTCCACTTCAAAACTTGCATGTGTATTGGCATTTGCTCTTAAGTTGACATCTATAAATTAAATAACTGAGTAAATAAAACAATAAATATTTTTATTGTGATAAATAATGTGTACCTATTATTAAGCAAATAAAAGTGAGCATTAAAACAAACCTTCATTTCTAATGCTAACGTATGTCCTTATAT
>JAVSBV010074734.1:0-10156 GCA_033117975.1 Parotocinclus spilosoma
TGGACTACCTCCGTGCCTCGCCATTTAAGAGACATCCCAACCGTGCTTTATGCACGTTTGCCCCGACTGACGCTTTGGCGTCCTCTCGCGACTAGGTCACACGTTGCTCCCACTTGGGACGCAACCCCAGCACGCCCCTTTATCCTTTTGGTTTCATAATGTTAGGAGTCTCACGCTCTGCTCTTTATCCCTTTTTAGTTGTTCTATATTATTTCCTCGTTATTATTATACGACGTGGGATATACTTATCCTGCATACTTGGGTCCCTAAGCAAAGCCCTTAAAACACAATTGCTTAGATTTTAAGACTGTATTAATTGTAAGTAGCTCTGGATAAGGGCGTCTGCTAAATGACATAAATGTAAATGTAAATGTTAAGGGCCTTGCTCAGGGGCCCAACTGTGGCAGAGGTGGGATTTGAACTCTGGACCTCCTGCTCCATAGTCCAGTACCTTAACCTCAAGGTCACCACAGTCCCCTGATTCTCTCATTATTTAAGCAGTTTTAAGTATCAGATCAACATTTTCATGACTCTGTTGTCCTGTGGTACGTCTAACACGGTATTATTTGTTAAAAAAAAAAAATGTGCCAGGATTAACCCTAAAGCAAAGCGGGACGAATTAACCACTTCAGCTCATGTGTTCATGTTCATGCTCCACCTTTATTACATGGTGATCAGGGCGGTGATTAGTGAGATTTGAATGCCAGGACCGTTCCTGTTCAGTGCTCCTGCAGGCTTAACACACTCTGCTACACATCTGCTAACAGGAGGGTATGGGCAAATTACACGCTAATTACCCAACACATATTACAGCCTGTGTGTGGACGGGTGCATGCTGGAAGGGAAAAGTGTTGGCGGGGGTTACATGGAAGGAGAGAGAGGGAGAGACTACAAAGTCTTCCGTTTTCTCCCGTCGCTCTTTAATAGAGAATGAATTGTGTTGTTAAGCCATGAAAATGGGCCTCTGAAATGTTTTCTGTTTACGAAAATGTCTTAAACCGACCAGGTTTCTTGTTTCCATTGCACAAGCAGCTTGTGTTGCTTTATTTTTTTTTTCAGTCGTGCACTACAAACAGCCTTGTGATTAAGAGATTTTTTTATTATCCTTGTTCATTATGGAAGCAATAGTTCTATGTTGTATTTATTTACGTCTTAAAGGGGTTGTTTTTTTATCGTTTTTATTATACACTTCTCATAAAAATTAGGGGATTATTTAAAAAATATAGTGCGATAGTTTATTCTGAAGTATCCCCTAATTTTAATTTATTTGATAACAGTGTGAAAGTCTTTTAATCACATTTTTCTACTTGATTAGGTGATGAATCTGTAAACGAGTTCTGATATGGTATTCGAGGAAAATATGAGATATAACCTTTTATGAATTGTCATTTCAATAGGGACCTTTAATAATCTCTATTCCCTATATTATACTATATTTACATTTATGTTATATACAGTCTTACAATCAAAGCAATTGTGGGTTAAGGGTCTTGCTCAGGGACCCGACTGTGGCAGAGGTGGGATTTAAACCCTGGACCTACTGGTCCATAGTCCGGTACCTTAACCATTAGGCCATCACGTATAGGCAACAGTTTACAACAATGTAAACACTTTCTGACACTTTCTTTTGTTTTATTGCTCATGACTGCGTGACAGCTAATTACATCATATTAACTCACAGAACACGATGCTGTTTATGGAATGACAGTTTACCCGAGCTGATTCTAACCTTTAATCCTTAAACTTTAAAAGGTATCAATCTGGTAATGGCTGTTGTGTTATTATTATATATTTTTTTTTTATCGTTCCTGTGATTGGTTACTTTTTTTAAACCTCTGCAAATATGAGCCGATAGTTCCTTTGTCATTCAAACACAAAAATATGTTTTCTTTATTCAAAAGCATTGTCTCAAAGCAGCTTTACAATTGTATATGACCTTAAAAGGCCAATTCCAAATTGACCAAGCCTAGGGCGACAGTGGCAAGGAAAAACTCCCTGATAGTAGAAGGAAGAAACCTTGGGAGGACCAAAACTCAAAAAGGGAACCGACCTCCATGGGTGGCCTAGATGTTAATTGAAATAATTAAGTTGTAGTAATAGTAAAATGGAGTAAATTATATAATTTAAATCTATAATACAAATAAAATTGAAATAAAATGGAAAAAAAATAACGATTTAAGATCATGAGTCCCCAGCGGTAAGATACTGGAGGCGCATGATCTCCTAATAACTCAATGATGGAAGAAGTTAGTGCACTCTGTGGGACCCAGGAATAATGGGAATGGGATGGGATATGCAGCAAAGGGGGCACCCATGGTCTGTATCACATGATACACCCAGACTGAATCTCCACCTACAGGACGGCTAAAACTCAGTCACCTCTGACCACACTCATGCCTTAGTTCCCTGATGGAAGCATCTCAATGCACAAACCTGGGCTTCAGGAAACCCAAATTCTGGAAAACGGCATCTGAGCCGACCACTGGACGTCAGGTGGCAGCCAACTGAACATGACGGACTAAACAATGCCAGGAACCCGATGCTCTTGCAAAACTCACACGAAACAGACAATACGATTTTTTTGGACCACACAGTTTGACCAGTTTTGATGGTCAAAACAACTTAAGCAACAAATATGGAATTCCAGTAAGATCATAAATGGATGAATCGTAAATATTTTGCTTGTGATGTTTTAGGGTTGTCCGTAAATAGTTTTGTGCTCTAGCAGTTTGTGCATGTTTTTAATCTTTTTGTTCCATTTTTTTTTTAGAGTTCGGTCCAAATCTTTTCTGTAAATCCCACTCGCTATATATGGAAAAAAAAAATATTACAAAAAATATGGTTTGCACCAAAGTCTTTTAAAAGTACAATAAAAAGCATAAACGTTGTAGCCACGCTAGCTTTGTATTTTGTTTACAGCTGTGGCTTGGTGGAGTTTTAAAAAACAGCTGTGGTAACGCAAATAAAGACATTCCTGGTTACAAACAAATTGTTGTTGATGTTCTCTCTCTTTTTTTTTCACGTTTTAACCAAACCTCTTCCTGATCGGGGTCCCGGGTTTCCCAGTGGTGACGACGTGGCTTTGATTTGACACTAGTCTATGACAGGGCAGGGTAAGTATTAATGGTGGAGCTTGAGATGATCCCCTGACTGACCTCTCCTCCCTCAGATATAACCATTAATGATGCCCGACCTGTCAGAAAAGCACCCCCACACTCATTTATGATAGGGCTGGGTAAGTTTGGATTACGGAGCTTGGGATGATCCCCTGACTGACTTTCCTCCCTCAGATACAACCATTAGTGATGCCCGACACGTCTGAAAAGCATAACCGGCCCTCAACCCCCCACAAATCCTGTCTGCCTGTCTGATATTATTTTTCTTCATTGTGCAAACAGATTGTTTGTGGGGTTTTTTTCCTTTTTTTTTTTTTGCACTTATACTCTGCGGTATGCTTAGACTTAATGAAATGTAAGCCAAGCTGTTGTAAGATGATAACACTTCAGGTTGGCGTGTCCAGTAATATATGGCACTTTAAAAAGGCAGGAATGCTCCCCAGTAGCCTGTAACATTTTACAGTCTTTAATATCCGGCTATCAAACTGCCTCTGTGATATGTGCTCCTAAGCTCGGTTTTAGTACAGAATAAATATTGCATGTATAGTGGGTGGTTTGGATTGCTTCCTTTTAAAGGAAAGGTTCAGTGAGAAATCAATCTCGCTTGTTTTTTTCCTCTTACCTCAAACGCAGTCGATCAGCCAGGACATGTTTGGAATCTTATCTTTGCTTCTCTAGGCTGGCAGTGGAGCTTAGAGGCTAAAGTAGTTAACATGCAGTTAAAAACCCTGTCCCACCTACAGTATATCTTCTTAAAACGTGCTTAATCCAATTGGCATTGTTACGCTTTACGGTCTCATTTTAAGGCCACAATTTTTTGAGAATTACAAGTTCTCAAAAGTCTCAATGTGCTCTACGTCCACCAAGCGAGTAGCCAAACCAAATTTGCGTTAATGCCCCGTTCAAACGGGGTCATGTTCACCCACACATGGTCCACCCAACTTTCTGATGGCTGCGAGTTCACGAGATGCGATGATGATCCTGTAATACGGTGGAACCCATGGGGAATTTGATTTGTGGTGGATGCTTAATGCAATTATGGAGTAATTTTAGTCATTTCTCAGCCATTTCCTCTTGCACTTTGGAAAGGTTTTGTTGACGTTAGTGTGGGTTGTCTTCAAATACCTCATAATTTAATTATACTCCTTTTTTTTACAGATACATTCAGTGATTTGGCGGACTGACTTACTGCTGATACAATCTCACAGGGTACGGTATAAACTTTTGCTGCTGAAGGGCCCAACAGCGCTAGAACTTGAACCCTGGACCTTCTGGGAATAAGTCCAGTGCTGAAACCGCTGCATGCTCAGTTTTTTATAATCCAAAATTTGGCCCAATTCTTACTAAAGTGCAACACAGCGTCCAGACTCACAAAGTTCATGTCTGATCTACCGCAGGTAACGTTTGTGCAGGATTTGCATTTTGGGGCGGAAGAAAAACATACAAAACCAAACAAAATGTGGCCCGACAGGTGAAATTTCACCTGTGTATGGGCAGGTAGGTTTGACTGAAGTCATCACCTTCGTTCAACAGCAGCATGTGGCCAGTGGCCAGGGAAAGTGTGGCCCAGAACTGGGCAGTCACTCATTTTCTATCAGAACAGCCTGAGACTCTGGAGACATAAAACATAAATACACACATACACACAGACTGGCTCACGGGCAAAAGGTTGGCACTGATACTAATGCTAGTGGGCTGGGATGGGATGGGGGGGGATTAATGACCCCTGGGATAACTTGCTTCTTCAGGAAATGCATGTTATAATTACAGTGGGATTGGTTCCAGGATCCGTTATAATTTTATAAAAGTTATAATCAAATTTCCCAACGAGAATACATGTAAATACGACTTTCAAATATCCATTCCTGACCCCCAAATAAATGTTTATTTGTATGTAATAAATAATTAAAAGCATGAATAAAGCAAATGGTTGGAATAAAGAACATTACATCAGTAAGGGATTAAAAATAGTAAAATATTAACACATGAACTAATTAAAATTTAAAGGAAAACTTTATAGCCACTGAGTCGGGGGGGGGGGGTCTAAAATCGCACCCATATAGACTTACATAATATATAAATACATAATAACAATAATAATACAGTCAAAAGTCAAAGTACACCCTTTTATTTCAGAAACAAAAGGGAAAATGACATATCTGAGGTAAAGGCCTATCTTGAACATGGCCGCCATCTTGAAAGCCGCCATATTGGATCAAGGGCAAGTTTTTTCAATGGGAAGGTGGTCATGTAGGATATCAAAGAAGATCAGAATTACCTTTGAAATTGATTGACACAATCAGATTTGTAATATTTCTTGTGGTTCAACAGTTATCAACACAAAGTTAAAAACTTTTGTTCTTCATCACAGGTAAGAAGATGTAATTGACGATTTTGATGTCCAGAGAAAGCAGCTGCCGGATTACAGCAACAGACTTCAACAACCGACACCGAGAAAGATCCCCAATTTCACACAGCACTGTTACCCCCATGAACCAAATTCAGAGAAACCGGGACTGTGATCGATAAAAAACGACCGTGTGACCGTCTGAAGAACCACCACCGACCAAAGCACATCAACACTGGTTTTGGGAGCACACGACGTGTCCTGTGACTTTTGACTCACCCTGTATACATACTGTACATATACTGTACAGTGAAACCACAGAATTTAAACTTAATTAGATCCAGAAATCAGTTTGATTCCTGATTAAAAGCATGAATAACGCAAAGCAATTTAATTCAACAATAATGATAATGAAAAAATGCATGCAGTAAGCAAAAGAAAAGAAAAAATAAAGTAAAGCCTTATAGCCATGGAGGCAAAAGCAAGTTTGGCACGTCTTATCACTGGGACAGTGGCGGTGTGACTGAGGGAGTGTCTCAAATGTCACCCATATACTAATATAATATACATATACTGCACATAATATACATCGTTTACGTATGATCACATCCCCTATTTCTATCTCTAGATGGTTAGATTTTTTTTCTGTCTGGTCTGGATTTTGTGCATCATAGTTGGAAGATCCCACCCCATTTAAGTGTTTTATTTATGGTGCCAATGTTTTAAATCATCATATTAGTCCGAATTGGCGAACCAAAAATGTCAATCGGACTGTTGGAGTGAGGAAGCGTTTATATTCTGAGGTTTCACTGCATTATTATTACTGTTTTAGTAAAATAATTGCATAATTAGAGGTCAATAACATAGGGCTTTGTCCAAAGTGTTCCCCTAATAATTATTCCCTACGTTCTACATGCCTTACTAGCACGAGAACAGGCCTACTAAATGTTCAAGGTTGTAAATGATATGCTCAGGCCTGCTCAGATTTCACCACCCACACACACACACACACACACCCATTTAACATCACCACTTGGTTTAACAACATACCTGGACAGCCTGCACATGCTGCCTCTAATAAAACTATCTAATGATGTGAATATTCAGCGGTACATTATCTTAGCAATACCCTTATCCAGTGTGACTTACAGCTACTTACAAATACAGTCTCATAATCCTTGCTCAAGGAACCAACGAGGAACCTTCTGGACCAGAGTCAGGTACCATAACCGCTAAGTCTAAGCATTATAAAGGTAATGTTCTGGTTATTATGAAGAATTCAGAGACCTCTGTGAGAGAAGTTACAATAAATCTTGCAATGTAGCAAACAAGGTAAGACATGGTGATGATGGTAAAGTTTTAAAAAGGAATAAATAAATCCTGTTAAAGTGTAGAACGAGAGAGAGAGAGAGAGAGAGAGAGAGAGAGAAAGAGAAAGAGAAAGAGAGAGAGAGACAGACAGACAGACAGAGAGAGAGACAGACAGAGAAAGAGAGACAGAGACAGACAGAGAAAGAGAGATGCAGACAGACAGAGAGAGAGAGACAGAGAAAGAGAGAGACAGAGACAGACAGAAAGACAGAGAGGCAGAGAGACAGAGAGAGACAGAAGACAAAAGAGACAGAGAGAGACAGAGACAGACAGAAAGACAGAGAGAGAGAGGGAGAGACAGAGAGAGACAGACAGACAGAAAGACAGAGAGAGAGAGAGAGAGAGAGACAGAAAGCGAGAGAGAGAGAGAATATATTTTATGAGGTCAAATGCATGCAAGACAGGACACTTAAATATCCAAAACGCATGACAGCACCAGTACTTATACATTTATTAAACCTATTAATAAGAATTCTGTAATGGCAAAAGTTTGTAGACACCACTTCTAATTACTGAGCTCTGGATCTATTGTTCATTATATAAATCCTACATTTCTGGATTCTCCATAGATAAACAGGAGCAGCAGAATAATATTTACTGATACCCCAGTGAGACATTTATAGGTTTCTGCTTCCAACTAGTCAGTCCATCAACTTTTTGATCTGCTTTCCTTAAACAAAGTGCACTGAGAAATGGTTTGCCAGCTTTGATTAAGAACGTTGCACAGAACCTTGACCTCGACTCCATGAGACACCTTAAAAATGCACTGGAAAGATAAAAGTATCATATCAGCTTCTGACATCAGACAATAAGCACTGGCTCAGGGTAATAATCTGATAACTGATAAGAAAATCTTATTTTGTCTGTAATATGATCAACAGCTTTACATGCACTTGAGCCCCGGGTGTACGTGATTGGTGGTAATAATCGAATTTCTGCTTTGCAACCAGCCAAATAATTCCACAAAACTTTAAACTTTACTAATTCGTTGACACAATTTTTCTTGAGCATATACTGTTTTTCTGACATTTTCCAAAAAGTGTTTGGTAGGCGTTTTGCAGGTGTTGCTTTTCATTTCAGGGTTGCCAGATCACACGAGAGAAATACGCAACCAGGTCTATGGAAATAGGTCTAAAAAAGAAAAGCATTTTAGCAACAAGCAGACCTGGCAACCATGTGGAACTGAGAAAACGGAGAAAAACGATTGATAACTGAGAAAAGAAAACTGAGAAACTGAGTAATCCCACCCCACTATTATTTAATCAAGTTATTAAGTGTGTGAGAACGCACTTATGGTTATGTTCCAAAATCTTGGGGAAAGCACTTTTAGAAGAACAAAGGCTGTTGTAGCAAAAAAAAGTGCCGTCTTCATACCCATGTTTGGACGTGATGCTGTGTCATGGTGTCCACGGGGGCTTTCTTCTGTTTTCTATTATTGAATTTTATATTTCTCACCTTTCATTTTTATAATTATTATCTCACTAGTAACACTGTATTAAAGCATAATTTAAAATTGTGATTTTCTTTAACTCTAGAAAGCCAAAATGTCAGAAGAGTGACATCATCCAAGAGTTAAAAAAAAAACCAAGCGCCTACTGTTAGATGCTGGAACAGCCACGCTCTCATGATGTTTGTTGCGACTTTGGGGAAAATGCCTCGTTTTTTGTTGTTCCTCCTGTCCTTGTCGGTCTCGTCGTCGTCTCCCGTGCTCGGAGAGGCGGCGGCATGATCCAGAAGGTCACCTGTTAAAAGCGTCCCATAAATAAGTCTTTACAAGTACACAGAGATGCATATCGAAGTTATTAACGGCTTTTAAGAGACCCGTAAATTCCTTAGCACTTAATAAACAGCGCTGAGCTCGACCAAATGCGGTAAACACTTCCAGCGTAATGAAATTCACACTGACTTGCTTAAATCACGTGCATGAGCATGGAGGAGCAACGCGGCCGGGTTTAGGTTCCATAAATCCTCCTCCTTCCACCTTGGCGTTCGCTAGGATAAAGTCGTGCATACACACATTCACTCGGACTGCTTTGAGTTCAGCTAAGGCTCTGCGCGTACGTGTGTGTGTGTGTGTGTACAACTGTGCTGTAAAATGTAGTCTGTGTTGCTAGTTTATTTGTGCAGTTATGTGTGTTTACACTGAGCCCATCTGGTCGAGGAGAGTTCACACACACACACACACACACACACACACACACACACAAATACCGCATTGTGACGTCTCTGCGATGATCTAATTTACTACAAGAATTAAATCAACTGAAACGCTGCAGCTAATCCCGTTCGACGTTAACCTGTTAGCAGAGAGCACTGCTGCCTTCGTGTGCCATCTGACTTACTGTAAACGCAAAGTCCTGGCCTAAAGCTTGAATGATTCCAGTCATATCTGCTAGTTAGAGCTTCTGGAAATTGTTTTGATTCGCTAAGTTGCTGATTTTGAGCCACAGCTACACCAGAGGCGTAATCGAAAGCAAGTCCATAGAGCGTACTGTGTCTACTATAGGCCATAAGTCTCTGCTTTTCTGTATTCAACAGCCGATGCAGAGGCGGAGTCACTTAAAATAACACCACTCAAATTAAGTTTGTAATTAACACTCGCAAAGCCGATCTCAAAGTTATGGTAAATCGCTAGGATGGATCGTTGTTTTCAGGCAATGAAGCCAGTGACGTATCGCAGCTTCCTCGTGGGCTTTGTATGGAATTCGAATGAAATGCAAGTCATTCAAGAAATATAAAAAGGGATCTGGAATTATGAACTATTATTGGGTCCCTGAAACAGAGATGAGCGCTCGAGTGAGCGACTCGAGTCGACGTCGCACTTAAGTCACCTAGAAAAAGACTTCAGACTCGACTTGAAACTCAGTCTAATGACTCTTGACTCGACTCGGACTCGTCCAAAATGACTCGTGAACATTAAGAGTCAGTCCGTTATCCAGGCACTGTGCGTTATAGGCTGCAAACTTCCATACTATACAGTACGTGGAAGCAGTACGCGAGAGCATGTAGTGTGTCCGAATACAAAGTAAGGTGCTGATGAAGTAAAATGGCGGGCGGCGCTGAGGTGACGGTTTACAAAAGTAAGTAAATATTTCAAATGAAATATTAAAAAAACATTTTTATTGAAAAATATGTTCAAATAATTGTAAACGTTGGCGAGTTGGGCTTTTAATGAAATGAATGGAGACGATTTTTTTGTTGGTGGTGTGACATCATGCGTCACATGACATTGGTAAGACGGCGGACGTAGTGCGTCCGAGGTTCTGCGTATACTGCATACTCGCGTACTTAAAGAGCGTACTGCTTTAACGGTCGAGCAGTG
>JAVSBV010074745.1:0-12854 GCA_033117975.1 Parotocinclus spilosoma
CTAACCGTTGCTATCTGGGTGAACTAACGCTTTCTAGCTCTGTCCCCACTAACACTCTCGCTGTCTCCCAGTCCCCCACTCTCTCTCTGTCTCTCTCTGTGCGCTTCCAGTCCCGTCCGGTCGCACCGTCGTTCAGTTCACTTTCCCGTTGCCACTACCTGCTCTGTCTAGCATCTCCTGGTTCCCGCTATCTCGATTATCCGTGTTCTGTGTTAGCGTTTGTTGTTTTGTTCATGTGCTTATCCAGCTTTAGTTTAGCCTCTTCCTCGCCCTCTGTAGTGGCTAGTGTAGGGGTTTTGTCTCCAGTGTTTCCCTGTCTGTCTAAACCCCTGTATTTTGCTGCTTTGTTTTGCTCGGTGTGTGCTCTGCTCCCTGTCTCCCACCCAGGGCTCCAGCTTGACCGTGGTTCCCGGTCTCGAACCCTGTACTGCAACAGCATCACCCTATTGCTCCTCCTGCCTCTCGCCTCCCATCACACTTGACTGTAATTGCCTGTGCTTTTCACTGAATTATAAACACCCATTGTTCTGCATCTCCTTCTCCTGTCCTCTCAGTAGAGTTAGTCGTGACAATATTCATATATATTCATTTATATATTTACACTTTTAAAATTTACACATTCCCATATTTATTTAATCTCACATTTCTACATTTATTAATTTATTTTTTACCCATATGTTAATTAAGTATTAACCTCATTTGAAAGCAAGATTGGTTAAAAAGTTTCTGCTTTACTACTAATGGTTTACAGCGGCTGTTTTCTAGCACGTTGCTAGCATTGCACTTAACTAACAAGCTAAACACATATTTACAAACATAATGTACATGCTTTTAAAGCAAGTCTTGTCTTAGTGATGCAATGTTTTACGAGTAATTGTAAATTAGATGTTAGGTATGGGTGTGTGTCTGAGATGAATACTTCAATTCAGTCATTCCACTCCAGAATAATCCTTGCAGTTTTTGCTTCTCCCTCTGACTGTGTATTAAGTTTTGTATTTATTGTCTTTGATATTTGGATTGTAAATTGGATTTGGCTACTGCTGAATATTGTTGTAAATAATTTGTGTAAATAGAATGCTGTACAACCTGTGTTGCTTTGTGTGTTCACCTGTAAGGAAAGATTGCCTTTTTGTCTGGGTGTGAGCTTTTGTGTGTTGAGTAGGGAGTTAGTTTAGCCCTTTGTACCTTTTTGTTCACTTGGATAGAAGTTAGTCCTGTTTTTTTAGTGTTTTGTTTGTTTTGCCCTTGATCACTCCTAAAATCATTGCTCTTTTGATGCACTGTAAATGCACTGCTCCTTTTGTTAACCTTGAGTGTTGGTGTGGTGTATTTAGTCCCCTTTCCCTTTCGCCCTTGTTATGGCCTGACCCTAGATTGGGTCATAACAGATGATTGAGAAAACCATGTGCCAGAGCACTACATTCTTTCATTTAGAGTAATGGACAGTTTGGCTCACATTAGCCATGATATGCTGTGGACTTTGACGTAGGTGTGTAAAAGTCTTTAAGAAGTCACCTGCAAACTTCACATTTTCTCTGAGACAGAGAAGGTGACTGTACTGTGTTCCTTACATAAACGGTGCAGGCTCCTATTTTATCGGGATTATGGTAATCTGTTATGAATGCACTTTTAGTTCATAATGTTTAAACCAATAAGTCAGAGAAAAAAGCAGGGATTAAAATGTTTCCAGTTGGTAAGGTGGAAATATTTTACCCTGTCTTAAAATTGTTAATAATATGTTTAAGATGTATTTGGTGACACGAGTCCATTCATACTGTGAATAACTGCATGTAGAGCACTCACACAAGTGCTCATATTATAGCATTCATTCTAACATGATTTTATTGTAAAATATCTGATTTTTCCCCCAACCAGATCTATGTTGGAAACTGAGTTATTTAACCACTTTAATTGATATCTTTATTAAATCTCATAGCATATCATTCATTCTAACTTGATTCTATTCTAGAGTGTAGTAACCGTAAGTCGTGGTTTGAAAATAAAACCGAATGAACATGAGACAGTATCGTCACATAGCTTATAAATGCTAATGTGCAGTACCTTTCAGAACAAAATATCCACCATAACACTGAATCTGACACTGGTGTTTTTCATTCTTTTTTTTCATATAAATCAATAGATTACACAACAGTCAGAACATATTTTGGCCAGTACTGCTAGTTACCTACACTTTAGTCTGTCATTAGATTCTAGTATCAACACATTCAAATGTTCACATTGAATATAAATAAATACACCTTATCACCTTACCCTTAAAATGATGCATTCATCCAATCTGATCAAAGCCAACTGAATACACTTATGTGGTACTCTCACTTTCTTTATTCCATTAAGAAGGAATTATACAACATGTAGTCCTGAACCAAATGAGTGCAAAGTAGCAGACTAATTTATAACAAATCAAATACGGAATAATTTACATCCAATTGATATGTTCAAACTCAAACATAGCTATAAAACAAATTATAAATCAAAGGCTCTGGACTTGTACCCAGAAGGTTTTGCATTAAAATATTACACATTATTAACTTATATTTCTATTTAGCATTTTGCTGTATTCAGTTTTTTGGGTTGATTCATCGTAAGCTGTATTTGACGTTTTAATGATTGCTGGCCTGTCAATCCATTTTATCACTGAACTGAATTTCTGACAGATTTGCTTGCCTTTTATCCATGAAAGAGCTTCTTTCTGCATATTAACAAGCCAGTCTTCTATCACTGGGTAGAATACACTCTGCCTCTTTTATATTCCATCATGAAGTGCTTTGATTGGCATCATAAAAGCCACAATTAAAGTACTCTCCTACCTGGTGCATTAGCACTGCTTCCATTATGTCTGATCCAGCTATGAAGGTTTGATTAAATTAACATACAAGAGAGAATTGTAATCACAGTTTTACTGCTGTGTGGGATTGCTAATTTACAAAAGACATTGTGAACACTTTTATTCAGTAATAAAAATTACTGTATGTGCATTTGTGAAATAAACTATAGAGATTCTATGATGAGCAACAGAGCTATGGAACTGCAATTCCATGACGATTCTATCACAATCAGTCTATTAACGTTGTACTCAACATTAGTGGGGATCTGAGAAATAAATAAACATCTCCAAACAATTAACATCTATAAGCAAACTCAAGCAACATTTAGCAGATGCTTATTCACAGCAATGTAACACTTGTACAACCATACAAAGCCTTAAAAAGAGCCTACCTGTTGCAGCTTGGAAGTGTTCTGGTTTGAACCCTAAACCTTCTGATCCACAGTCCAGGACCTTAACCGTGCCACAGACATGGCTGATTTCATTATATAAACTTATGCAGCACATGCAAGCCCAGATGTTAAATCAAATGACAACCCATGACTGCAGTAATACATTAAGAGCAACCTTTACAGACTGCCTTTAGAGCAAAGTTGCAACCAGCACGAACAGCCCTTATTATTAGAAGTTTCAATTCAAATATAAAGGCTCTAGTAAAGGAGATCCACTGTGGAATTATTCAACTGAAATAGGAAAAATATCTTCAATTAAAATCTTTAATTAAAGTCTTAGAAGGAGCAACTAAGCTACAAACGGTCGGAGACAAAAGCATTGTCGCCAGAAATGGGCGTTTATGAAGAGATTGGCAGGCAAAAACAAGGTCAAAAGTCAGCGATAAATAACAGGCCAGTGAATAGCACAGACGGAATGCTTAGCAACGAGGAACAAGCCAAAAAGCTTAGTGGAGAGTGAATGTGACAGAAATGAATATGTGGGAAATGCGGTAATTAATGTTCGGTGGAATTAAGAGGGTGATGAAGGTGAACGTGTGCTTGGCTGGGTATGGTTGCGAGAGCAGTCCATGGGTGTGACAATGCCCCCCTCCAAAGGAGGCCTAACAGGTGGGCATATGGAGGCAGACTTAAGACGGCAAGAGGACATCTGCTTTAGGAGATGGCAAGGTCAAAGTGGGGAAAGAAAAGGGCCTAGTGGGCCTGCCAAAGGTTGGGACGTCTTACAGTTCTTATGTCTGTGAGAACTGTTACCTGGTGCTGTTACGTGTGCATGTTAGCAACATCACACTAATTGCTTTCTTTCAGTTATGTAATATTGCTAAACATAACAAAAATATCCTTTCTTTTATATATGCAGACAAAATATATTTATACATTATAGCCTGGTTGGATTACTGTAACTTCACTTGCTGGATGCTCTAGTAAATTTCTAAATAAACTTGTTTTAACTGGCCACAACTCAACACCTCCCCTGGCGTGAAGCTTCTGCGCCTGATATATTAAAGTGAAAGTGTGGTGGACACATATTTGGACTTTCACTCCAGAATGCCCTGGGCTCTGATTGGAGAACAGGGTACCGAAAAAGAGGAGGGTTCAAGAGTTTAGCGGGAACGGTCAGACTTCTTCCCGCTCAGAAAGTTGAGTGGTTTGGTTTTGCTGGATGTCAAAAATAAAAGGCAGGGTTTTTGTATCCGCATCCGTGTCTCCTTTTTTATTCGGCTCCTACACTATCTTTGTTACCCCGGCTCCATGGTGAGACTCTGTTTGCTGAGTCTGTACCTTGTCAAGGTGTTTCTAATTTTTGTGTCGGTCACTAAGCTCAGTAAATCTGCTAGAGTATTTTGGGTCAGATAAAACTCTATTTTTCTAAGGAGTTTCATTAGCATTTCTGAAAAATTCTAATCTTTAACTCACAGTCTGTGATATCTAATTCAATCTGATTGTGTATTTACAATTCTTTTAATCCTGAATCTTTATTATGTCAGTTTGTGTGAATGCTATGTTTGTGTGTTTAAGTGCTGTGTTAGTTTATTTAAATGCTGTTTTAGTGTGTGTGAGCGTGTTGTTGGTATGTGACTGCTGTGTTGGTGTATGTGTCGTTGTTGTTGTGTGCGGAAATATCGCCCACTGCTGGCCCCACTTATGACTGCATTCTGTATTATTTGGGGATAGGTGTGCTTACATCTGCACCAAAAATGCCACTTTAATAATGCCTGGTTTGCTTCTGCACAGTCACAGTTATGTATGTCTGAAGGAGGTTAAAGTCGTTTCTTGTCCTTGCTGTTGCAACAGCAGCCCCTGCTAGCCATTTGGAGGCATGACACCGGTAAATTGGCAATAGGTAATGACTCATAAATATAGACTATCTGACCTACCATTAAGTCATTTAGACGTTTATTATGATTATATTATAATTTGTAAAACACTAAGGCATTTATTGTGATATATATATATATATATCATATATATCATATTTAAAATATATTGGGAGGTGGCTATATCATAACCAGTACAACTTAACTTTATCAAAATAAATACTTAATAGTTTTTTTCATATAATGTTGTTTTTTTGGTAAATATATTATTATATTTATGATTTTTACTTCATGTTTCAATATTGAAAAATTTATTCTTGAGCATTTGAATTCGGCATTGCTCCTAATATTTTTATTCCCATAGGTGACATTTTTCAGTTTGTTGATTTGGTGTTGGGGATCCAAATACATTATCCCGGCTGTCTCTATGTGACCCGCTCTGTGATGTTATTTAACTACTTATAAATGGAACAGCTACGCCAAGCAAAGGTAGAAGGAATCCTCCAGATTGATTTAAGTATTTTCTGTTTTTAACAGTAGGTGCTTTTTTTTGCTGCAAGGACCTTGATACACTTTTCCTCTGAGCATGATAAAGCTATTTCGCATAAGCACAGAATAAGGTCCTCAAGAGCAGCATGCAATATTAACTTCCTTCTGTGTGGAAACTGCTGTAATAATTTTACCCACAAAAAGCAATCCTGACCTCAGACAAAGTTCTTCTGGAGTTTGAGCTTTCAGGTCCACAAATTTATATCTTTACGGTCTAGTTGGGGCATGATGAAAACATTCTAAAAAGTACTTGATGTTCACCGGATACATTTGTTTTTCTTATACACTGATTTGTAAATTTGTCTCCAGAGTTTTTAAAGAGAACCTTGTAGCTGGCATTCTGGTTAATTGTTTTGCTAGATTTTCCCTGAAAATCTGTTTTTGCACCAGATACGCTGAGATTTTTGTGGTGGGTGTATTTTGTGGCAGCCTTTTCAGTTTCTTAATTTTTACTGGCAGTCTTAATAAGATCATCCAATATTAATACATTTGTTTTGTTCAGAGGACACAGTTCATCATCCCACAAAGACGCAGGGATTCCGTGTATAAAATGTACATTTATTTTCTTCAATATTTCATATTATCATCTTTCATCAACATGCGCGGTCAGGCATCTCCCACTATCTGAATGAACTAATTTGCTTTTCTGGCTCTAACTTTGAATCTAGCAATGCCAAAGTCATCTTCGAGAGGTTTAAATTCATGGAAGAAAACTTTAGGATGGCCTACGGGATCTCAGCATTTTTAACATGGGATAGAGATTCGTGAAAAATAGTCTAACCTCTTACCCTTTTGAGTTTCACAGTGTAGACATAGCGCGTTAGTACGACCGCCAAAAAGAAAATCTTGCAGGTTCATACGTTCTGTAAAGTCATGCTTTTTGAGAAAGCTTTTTACAATGTCATCATTTTTTTAACATGTCGTTCCACTCTTTCTTATATCACATCGACGTGTATTTTGTGCATGTGATGCTGGAGCTGGATTCTTTCCAGTGGTGTGTTATAGATATGACTGAAAGTTTTTGGTTAACATGTGTTTAGGGCTTGCAAAAAAACATTACATCCGTATTAGTAGAGCCTAAACATTTGAATGCTCTATGTAGCAAACTAGTTGCAGCAGAGAGGTTTTTAAACATTGAATAGCAAATGTTGAAAATGATTTGTGAATGCTAATGTAGCATTGAAATAGATCGACTTTGGTGCTTTCATGCCTGAAAGCCAAGCATCCTCTTCGTAAAATGTCAACATCATTCATGCAGTATTCCCCCATTTTTTTTTCTAAGTAAACAATGTATATTGTATTGTATCTTTTGAAGAAATCGTCCATATAAATTCACAAAAAAAAAAAAAAATAAGAATAAATAAAAGACTAGGAAATCATTAGTAAACACAGTTCATCGCTCCATCTACAGGTGCATTTAAAACTGTACCATGCAAAGCGAAAGCCATATATCAACAACACCCAGAAACGCCACCGGTTTCTCTGGGCCCGAGCTCATCTGAAATGGACTGACGCAAAGTGGAAAAGTGTCCTGTGGTCTGATGGGTCTACATTTCAAACTGTTTTTGAAAATTATGAACATCATGTCCTATGATCCAATTAGAAAAAGGAAAAAGGGACTAAACTAAAAACTAATAAGAAAAACGGAGAAAACTCTCCCTGATACAGTGTTATTCAAGGGATTTTCTTTGCTTTTATGTAAGCATTTCTATATTATATTTCCCTATTTGGTGTTGGTGTAAAAATAAACAAATCATACATAAAGAGGAAAGAAAATGTTTATTACATTTTAAGTGCAAAGTTCTTACGTTCTCACTTCACACATTTAGAATTTATGTCTTTAGTAGTGAGAGACTCAGACATCCTATTAGACAGCCCTATTCACGTGAAATTAGTTGAAAAGCTAAGATATTGTAATTATGGGGGTATATCTGTAGTTCTTTTGCTTTTCTAATAACTATTTCTTCTATCTGCATCATGGATGTAAAGCTTTCATTGTAGCTCACAAAGCTCCTATATTGACACACACCCATATGAATCACTCATGACTGTAACAATAAAGTTAAATAACTGATAAAGAAAAACGTAAGAATCCTCTGCATATACCTTCAATACTATTATACTTAAATAGCAAAGCAAGATCATTTAAAAACAATAACTTAATGATAAATAAATCAATTGTTAAACATACTATATGATATTTTGGAATTGGTAATGTGAGTGCACCAGAGTCTGGTCATGCGCCAGCTGATGACTGACGGTTTTAGCAAAGCGACCTGCGAGGGGAGACTTGGTCAACAGTGTAGAGTCAGGGAGCTTTTCCATGGTATGAGAACACCAGTATGTACAAGTAACTTCCTTAAACTATTCTATATGCTCTCTTTTATGCTTATGTGGCTAATGGCCACTTCTGCGGTGGTGGTTTATGGTCTGGCAGGTCTACATGAGCTTACCTGAAGCTGACTGATCTCATGTAATTAGAGTGCATCAGGACGACCTGCAGATTGTCCCATAGAATTGCTCCCTGCTTTAGTGAGTAAGATCTGATGCTGCTGTGGTCATGTGGCTGTAGATGCATTTCAGCCTGTCTGGTAGTCTGGTAGTACTGTTTAATTGAGTCACCCCCCCCTACACTGGAATTATGTCCTATATCCTAGTGGAATGCGTTGGGACTCAGACACTGTGTCTCAGACACGTCTGTTTCCACCATGTCTCACTGGCTCTGTTCCATTGGTGAGCTGGGACCACTTATGGGCTTCATATTCTGTTTTGTCTCACTGTTTAGTTGTCTGGATTATGTTTGCTCTCTGCTCATGACTACCCCATCAGTGGTAAGCTGCTTCATCAGTTGCTCACTAGGGCATGGGTTAAAGTTGGGAGGTACAACTTGCAATGGATTTGCATTTTACATCAGGATGTAACTCTGCCTGCATTCTGAGTTAGGATGCAGACCCTCCTTCACGACTCTGACAAGGACAAGCAGGAATTAAATAGGTTGCTTTGCTTGAGTGCTACCTCTCTTCTCTTAAATGCTGTGTTATGAGAGCCAAATAACCAGCAAAAGTTCATCTCCCAACCTGGGTGTGAGCTATTGTTTCTGATTTGGACCAATATTACATGGAGGCATAGGTTGTGTACCCAAGATTAAATCGCACATTTAGCGTGATCAGTTGACCTAATGCATGTGTCACCATGCTGTACTATGCTGAACCAAAATCTTAGATAAAAAAAAATTTGTATTTTTATGGCATTTATCCTCTATTTCTACAATAACTTTTCTAAGTAGCATTCCATTAAATTTTGGAATGCAACTGTGACGTTTGGAACTAGTCTTGAAAAATAAGTAGTGACACACTTCTCACTGTCCAGTTTAGTACACTGGATGATGAATCGAATGTTTTAACTCTAAAGCTGTCACAAGCTTTCAGACACTTGTACAACATTGTTTGCAGCAGGAAGTCTTTTGTCTGTAAACACCAGGTTAGAAGCTTCCCAAAAAGTAACCCATAGATGGCTTACATACGTGTTTTGTTTTAATTTCACAAAACAAAGTTGATATTATGTAAATAAAGATTCTGTAAAATATGTGTCTTTACTTTTTATACTGTAGTTGCCCGCTTTTTATTTTTTAGTTTACTTACACTGTATAATGTACAGTCTTTTTACTCCATGCTGTCACAGTCCGGTTATGCACTTAGGCATAGCAGGGGAACTTAATACTAGGATTGACAAGGTCCCCTAACCTTCTGGTTGTAACGTAGTAGCTTAATGTCAATTACCATGCTAATCATAGTAGAATTATCTCTATTGAATATCTGGAATTTGTTCATAAGTTGAAACACACAAACACTGTAAATATGGATGCATTCTTTAATTCAATATGTGGACAGCAATTAAAGCAGAAGATACATTCTGTAATTGTTAAAGTTAATTACTTTAAAAGTTGAAAAGGAAACTATTGAAAAGAAAAAGAATGAAAGAAGTTCAATGATAAAGAATAGAATATTTTACAGGCTGATAGTAGAAATTAAGCATTAATTTGAGTAGTATCTCTTTAGTTTCCTTCTAATCTAATTCTCGTCTGAACAATTATTGTTTGGCCAAGAGCAAGGGCATTCAAAGCGCACTTTATAGTCCAAGCAGTTTTTTCTTCTCCCCTGCTGAGAATTCAAACAGATGAAGCCTGATACTCTGTCATACCTAAGAGAGACAGAGGGAGGAATTAAAAATCAACCCTGTTGTTGTATTAAAAAAAAAAAACAGACATACTCTACACAATAATTCAGACTCACGTTTGAATCACTTGTCCAGTGTTTTCAGCTAGGACACCAGCGAGAGATTTGGCCTGAATGGCCAAAGGTCTGGGGCAGATCTTTCCTGGATACTTTTTTCTCAATTCAGTCAGGGTTTCAAAATCTCCTTGTCCAGTGGGATTGTCCCGGTCAAACCACTGAGTGAAACAAGCTAGATAGAGAAAAAAATTGGTATAAGTAAGCTGAAAGGGAGGCAATTACATTAGTAAGTAGTAGTCAATGTGTGTCAGAATACACACGTCTAATCTAGAATTAGATTAGCCTTTATAAATGCTGGGAATCGTATATTAATTAAGTCTTTATATGGTTGGTCTTTTCCCGATAGGTGGACTATTGAGTATATTTGTGTACAACTGCAGTATGAAAAGAGAGGAAGTGAATAATAGGAGTCTGTCAGTGATAGCCAGGAATGAGCGATATTGCAATATGAAATATATTTTTATTTTCTTGCATTTCATATTTGTGAACAGGTTTTATCGTTTAGTGGTCACTACTAAGAACATGTGATTTAAAGCGTCAAAACATTCCACCACACATTGTCCACTGGTAAACATTTAATTTAAAAAAACTAACTGGATTTTGAAAGAGGCTACACAATATTTATACTCAAACAGGAGGACTAAGAAATAAGAAGACATTAATTAATTAATTCAATATATTAACATGAACAGATTTTATAGTTGATCTTTGATTCTTTATGTATTTGTTATGTATTATATTTAACATTTCGATTTAACAATAATAATAAAAGAATACATGGAAGACTGTTGACTGGTTAACTTCATAACAAGAGAGTATTTCTTGTTTTCCCCTTCGGATATCATTCTCATGATTACCTGTGACTAAAATACATCAGAATCAAAACGCTAAAAATCATTCCAAAGTTGTTGATGGATCATAATTTTAAACCGTTAAACCTGAGGGAAAAAAAACAAAGTGAAAAAAAGCTGCACATAAGAGGTCACAAGGCTTGTAAAGGTTTGAAATTAAATTGGGGAGCTCTATTCATCTCTAGTGACGAGACATACATGAGTCTGCCCTAACCAGTGTGCCACTGCATCACCCCAGTCACATTTCACACTTTTTGCTATCAACATTCTGTATATTTAAAATGTAGCCCTCTATAGAACAGGGGTAGTGACAGGGTGGAAAAACACAAACAAAAAGGAAAATAACAAAGTATATAATTTCACAAAGGTTGTACACATTACAAACACACTTAAAGTCCTTCAGAGCAGATCTATATGCTTTCCTAATTCAGAGTTATATACCTGTTCCCCTGGATACTAAGACTTTTTAATCTGAAAATAATTTTTATCTGCAAAATGTCTTGGTTTGCATCGTTTACTCAGAAGTCGACTTTCTTAAACTTGTGGAGTCAAGAAACATATCATCACTCAGCAGTTCAGATTAACAATTACTTAGTAATTACCATTTCTCAGTGAAGAACGCTGCTATTTTATTTTGATTTTTCTTTATCTTTACATAGACAGTACTGTATTCTTAGTGCAACTAAATATATATGGGTCGTAAAAAGGTTTGTACTGACTGCCAACTGAAAGTGAAATCCTGTTCTGAATTCATCAGAATACAGCTGCATTTAGCATTAGCAGCTGTGCTAAACCATAAGTACCAATGGACTACCATAATGTGAGCATGTATGGTGGTACACCCACACAAATGAGCAGCTACACATTTATGTAATGATGTAACCAATCAATCACATGCCATGGCAGTGCAATACATGAAATCATGGGCATAAAGGAGAGCAGCTTCACATATTGTTCAAATCAACCATCATAAGGGGTAAACATGTAAGGTCAGGGTTTTTGACTGTGGCATGATTGCTGTTACCAGCATGGTTTAAATATAAGCTTCTGAAATTATTTCACACAACAGTCTGTACAGTTGCTCAGACTGAAGCTATACGTTAAAACAGGCAGTACACAGACCAGCAGTTCTGTGGACGAAAAACCATATTAATAAAACAATTAAACAGAATATCTAGACTAGTTGAAGCGGAACAAACTAGTTGTCTAATCTTGAGGCTGCTGGTCAACAACAGTACTAAAATATAATCATAAAAAGTAGTTGGTAATTGTAAATAAAACATGTAAAATAATTCAGGACAGACTCCTGAATAGAAAATGTGAAGCAATGGTGAGGATTAAATTAATCTTTCTGTGGTAAAGGGAGGATGGTGGAGTAAAAAAATTATATAACTACAATAGATATGCCACAAACTAGAAATTATACACATATTATACTACTAACATTATATATGTATTTTAGAGGAGCTCTATATGCTTACCTCGTTCACAATTATATTTGTCACAGCAGCTTCCAGGAACTCCTGTGCCCCTGGACTTTAAGACTCTGTTGTACCCAGCCTGGCATGTTGTAGTCGGACAATCAGATTGGCATTCACACCGATCAGCTGTACGGCAGCACTCACCCTCCGGGATGGTACCTGGAATCAGCACCGAGTCTGCAGGACACGTAACAGCTGGCAAGTCCTCACAACTGCAAGAGCTGCAGTCTAAAGAGAGAAGAAAAGAAAGAATCTAAATAATTGTAATTGACATGGAGGATTAATCAATTGTTTTTGACAAATTTTCAGATATTTTGATTTCCTGAATTTGTTATGATGATTCCACCTGCTGGTCATTTTCTCCTATAAGTGAATGACTTTAAATACCTACAAGTTATACACATTAAATACAGTCTTTTATGGCACTTAAGATCTTCTCTTTATGCTTACCTGGGACACATTTATATTTGGTACAGCAGTCTCCAGGTTGTCCTGTGCCCGTGGACACTAAGACTAAGAGGTGATGAGGCTGGCATGTTGGAGTCTCACATTCAGTTGGGCATTCAC
>JAVSBV010074745.1:12954-23416 GCA_033117975.1 Parotocinclus spilosoma
ATGATAGAGTGCAAAATGTAAACCACAATGGCATTAACACATTAAATACACTCTTTTATGGCACTTAAGATCTTCTCTATATGCTTACCTGGGACACATTTATATTTGTTACAGCAGTCTCCAGGTTTTCCTGTGCCCGTGGACACTAAGACTAAGAGGTGATGAGGCTGGCATGTTGGAGTCTCACATTCAGTTGGGCATTCACACCGATCAGCTGTACGGCAGCACTCATCCACCGGGATGGTACCTCGAATCAGCACCGAGTCTGCAGGACACGTAACAGGTGGCAAGTCCTCACAACTCCAACAGCTGCAGTCTGAAGAGAGAAGAAAAGGAAAAATCTGAATAATTGTATTTGACAAGAAGAATTAATCATTTGTTTTTGACACATTTTCAGATATTTTTATTTCCTGAATTTCTCACTCAAGATCAGGTGATTCCACCTGCTGGTCATTTTCTCCTATAAGCAAATGACTTTAAACACCTACACATTGTACTGCATGTTATCTACAAGGATCTTATATCAGAACAACTGATTTACGGGGCAATAAACACACCACAGGATTAGCTTACATTTGGAAAATATCCTTCGTTATTTAGACGTACAAGTTCTTTGTTACTGTTTTTATGTATTTTTTTTACTTGTATTTACTACATTTATAAAGAAAAATCTTTACTTCTTTCCCACTATATATTTTAGAACATCTTTGGTGCTTTAGCTTTTGTGAACATATACTTTGCATTTATCAGTTTAATTTAACTATTTATTTTTCTCTTTTATTAAGCCTATTCTACTCAGACACATCATGAAGCAGCCATCAGCATGCTAAGTGCAACTATCGCGAGGGAGCACATGCGAAAATTTAAGCAGTCACAGTGGTTCCATCTTATTTTGTAGACACATTTACTGTACATTATATGATTCAGGATTTTAAAGGTGCTCTTGCAGAGCAGATACGACTTTTCAAGAATGTATATGATTTATGTAAGAGAGATTATAGAATCGATTTGCTGTATTACTGAATAGAATCGAGTCTAGTTATGAGCAGCATTAATTAATAGTTCTGTTTTCATTTTACTGTGGTTACCTAAAGATAATAATGTGATCTGTATGAATTCTTGTGGATTTTTTTATTTTATTATATTACAAACCGATAAGTAACCTGAGTGTCATTTCTTAACCAAAATAAAATACATTCTGTTTCAAAATACCTGAATTAGAACGGCTATTTCATATCACAAATACATTTTACTTAATAAGTTTAAAAACATTTAGCATTATGTACGTTAATACTTTAACTTCAGTAAAATACATAAGCTATACTTTAATTAGTATCACTTTTTCTTAAGTAAAGGACATTTTTACTTCTTCCATCACTGACAGAAACAACATAATCATCTACACAATTTAACCAATTGTTTGACAGTAACTCTGACAGCCACTCTGTGAAAGTGTAGTGGGCAGAAGGCATCTCTAAATGCGCACCATGTTGAACAATGAGTCATCTTGGCTATAAGAGGTTAGCATTACCCAATATTAATATAGTGTTCCTAATAAACTGTTTGGTGTGTGTAAAAGAAACATGTTCAATAAAAGTAAAATAAAATAAAGACAACGTCCTGCCAAGAGGGAAAGGGAGATCGTGATGGGGATTAAATTAACCCTTTCTCTAGAACAAGGATGATGATAGAGTGCAAAATGTAAACCACAATGGCATTAACACATTAAATACACTCTTTTATGGCACTTAAGATCTTCTCGATATGCTTACCTGGGACACATTTATATTTGTTACAGCAGTCTCCAGGTTGTCCTGTGCCATTGGACACTAAGACTAAGAGGTGATGAGGCTGGCATGTTGGAGTCTCACATTCACGTTGGCATTCACACCGATCAGCTGTAGAACAGCACTGACCCTTCGGGATGGTACCTGGAATCAGCACAGAGTCTGCAGGACACGTAACAGCTGGCCAGGTCTCACAACTGTAAGAGCTGCAGTCTGAAGAGAAAAGAAATGTATAAATATGAATGACTGTAAATGACAGGGAGGACTGATCATTTAGACACATTTTAGACCTCTTTTCTGCATTTCACTGTCTCCTATAAACAAGTGATTTGGCACACCAAACACCTACATTTTACACAGCATATTATGTATAAGGTTTTTAAGTGCACCTCTTTTACAAAATAATTTAAGGCCGTGCAAACACCTAACACACCACAATATTAGTTTACATGTGGAAAGTGTTCTTCATTATTTATACAATCACTCGAGGAAGCTATTTAATCATTTAGATAATTCTTTAAAGTGTCTGATTGTGCTAATAAACTATATTATTATAATAATAATAATAATAAACTTAATAATTGTATAATTACAAAGCCCTGTCAAGATAGAATGGGAGCTTGTGATGATTAATAAATTTACACTGTTGAAGAAGAGGGATGATGATTTGGTGAACAAAAAAGATAAAACCACAATGGGTATACCACAGCACAGTTATAAACATTCTTAACACAAATAGGTTTTTCTTATTAAGTTTAAATAAATATAGCAGCATGTACATTAATATTTTAACTTGAGTAAAATATATAAGCTATACTTTAATTAGTAGCACGTTTTCTTAAGTAAAAAACATCTTTAATTCTTCCATCTTTGACAGGAAACAATAATAATCATCTACACAATTTAACCAATTATTTGACAGTAACTTAGATTACACTCTGTGAAAGTGTAGTGGGCAGGAGGCATCTCACAATGCACACCATGTTGAACATTAAGTCGCCTTGGCTACAACATGTCAGCATTACCCAGTATTAATATAGTGTTCCTAATAACGTGTTTGGTGTGTGTAAAAAAAACATGTTAAATAAAAATAAAAGACATTGTCCTGCCAAGAAGCAAAGGGAGATTGTGATGGGGATTCAATGAACCCTTTCTCTAGAACAAGGATGATGATAAGGTGCAAAATAAAAACTACAATGAGTTTACAACATCATAAAAGTTATCCGAATAATTGTAACTAACAGGGAAGATTAGTCATTTGTTTTTGACACATTTTCAGATATTGTATAGATGATTCCACTTGCTGGTCATTTTCTCCTATAAGCAAATTACTTTAAAAACCTACACATCATACAGCAAGTTATCTACAAGGATCTGATATCAGAACAACTGATTTACAGGACAATAAACACACCACAAGATTAGCTTACATGTGGAAAATATCCTTCATTGTTTAGACGTAGAAGTTCTTTGTTACTGTTCTTATGTGTTGTTTTACTTTTATTCAATAGATAAAATCTAAAATAAATCAATACTTATTACCCGCTATAGTTTGAGAACATCTTTGTTGCTTTAGCTTTTGTAAACATATTCTTTGTATTTATCAGTTTAATATAACTATTTATTTTTCTCTTTTATTTAGGCTATTCTTCTCAGACATATCATAAAGCAGCCATCAGCATGCTAAGTGCAACTATCGCAAGAGTGCACATGCCAAAATGTATTCAGTCACAGTGGTTCCATCTCATTTTGTAGACACATTTACTGTGCATGATATGATTTTGAAGGTGATCTTGCAGAGCAGGTACAAGTTTTCGAGAATGTAAATGATACATCTAAGAGAGATTATAGAATCATTTGCTGTATTACTGAATAGAATCGAGTCTAGTTATGAGAATCATTAATTAATGGTTCTATTTTCATTTTACTGTGGTCATCTAAAAATGATAATGTGATCTGTATAAATTCTTGCAGATTATTTATTTTGTTTTATTTCAAACCATTATATAATATCAGTGTCTTTTCTTAACCTCAATAAAATACATTCTGTTTTTAAATACTTAAATTAGAAAGGCTTTTTCTTAACACAATTACGTTTTACTTATTAAGTTTAAATGCATTCATTAGCATGTACATTAATACTTTAACTTGAGTAAAATACATAAGCTATATTTTAATTAGTAGCACTTTTTCTGAAGTAAAGGACATTTTTACTTCTTCCATCACTGACAGAAACAACATAATCATTTACACAATTTAATTGTTAGCATTACTAAGTATTAATATAGTGTTCCTAATAAACTCTATGTTGTGTGTAAATGAAACATGTTAAATTAAAATGTAAATTAAAATAAATACAACGTCCTGCCAAGAAGGAAAGGGAGATCGTGAAGGGGAGTAAATTAACCCTTTCTCTAGAACAAGGATGATGATAGAGTGCAAAATTAAAACTTTGGGTTTAACACATCATAAAAGTTATACACATTAAATACACTCTTTTATGGCACTTAAGTGTATCTCTATATGCTTACCTGGTTCACATGTATATATGTCACAGCATTCTCCAGGTTCTCCTGTGCCCGTGGACACTAAGACTCTGCGTTGATGATGTGGGCATGTTGTAGTCTCACATTCGCATTGGCATTCACACCGATCAGCTGTAGGGCAGCACTCACCCTCCGGGATTGTACCTGGAATCAGCTCAGAGTCTGCAGGACACGTAACAGCTGGCCAGGTCTCACAACTGCAAGAGCTGCAGTCTGAAAATAAAAGAAAAGGAGAAATCTGAATAATTGTAACTGTCAGGGAGGATTAGCCATTTGTTTTTGACACATTTTCAGATATTGTCAATTCCTGAATTTGTCACTCAGGATCAGGCGATTCCACCCACTGGACATTTTCACCTATAAGCAAATGACTTTAAACACCTACACATCATACAGCATGTTATCTACAAGGATCTTATATCAGAACAACTGATTTACAGGACAATAAACACACCACAAGATTAGCTTACATGTGGAAAATATCCTTCGTTATTTAAATTACTGTTCTTTGTAAATGTATTTTTTTTAGCTTTTGTGAACATATTCTTTGTATTGATCAGTTTAATCTAACTATTTATTTTTCTATTTTATTTAATCTATTCTACTCAGACATATGATTGGTGCTCTTGCAGAGCAGGTATGCCTTTTCAAAAATGTATATGATACATCTAAGAGAGATTATAGAATCAATTCACTGTATTACTGAATAGAATCAAGTCTAGTTATGAGCAGCATTAATTAATGGTTCTATTTTCCTTTTAATGTAGTTGTGTGTGAATGTATGAAATCTTGCAGCGGATTCTTGTAGTTTTAGTACAATCCATTATGTAACCTCATTGATTTTTCTTAACGACAAGAAAAAACATTCTGTTTCAAAATACTTGAATTAGAAAGGCTTTTTTTAACACAAATACATTTTACTTATTAGATTTAAATACATTTAGTAGCTTGTATATTAATACTTGAACTTAAGTAAAATAGACAATCTATACTTTAATTAACAGCACTTTTTCATAAGTAAAGAACATTTTTACTTTTTCCATCTCTGACAGGAAACAACATAATCATCTACACAATTGTTTGTCAGAAACTCAAATAGCCACTCTGTAAAATTGTAGTTTGCAGGTGGCATATCACAATGCACACCATGTCGAACTTTGGGGCTTCTTGGCCACAACAGGTTAGCATTACCCAGTATTAATATAGTGTTCCTAATAAAGTGCTTTTTGTGTGTAAAAGACACTTGTTAAATAAAAGTGAATTAAAATAAAGACAAAGTCCTGCCAAGAAGGTAAGGGAGATCGTGATGGTGATTAAATTAACCCTTTCTCTAGAACAGGGATGATGAGAAGGTGCAAAATTAAAACTACAGTGGGTTTACCACATCACAAAAGTTATACACATTAAATACACTCTTATATAGCACTTAAGAGCAGCTATATGTGCTTACCTAGTTCACATTTATATTTATCACAGCAGTCTCCAGGCAATCCTGTGCCGGAAGACACTATGACAACGCTGTAATGATGCGGACATGTTGGAGCCTCACATTCACGTTGGCATTCACACCGATCAGCTGTAGAACAGCACTGACCCTCCGGGATGGTACCAGGAATCAGCACAGAGTCTGCAGGACACGTAACAGCTGGCCAGGTCTCACAACTGTAAGAGCTGCAGTCTGAAGAGTAAAGAAATGTATAAATTTGAATGACTTTAAGTGACAGGGAGGACTGATCATTTAGTTTAGACACATTTTAGACCTCTTTTCTGCATTTCACTTTCTCCTACAAACAACTGATTTGGCACACCAAACACCTACATTTTACACAGCATATTTTGTATAGGGTTTTTAAGTGCACCTCTTTTACAAAATAATTTAAGGCTGTGCAAACACCTAACACACCACAATATTAGTTTACATGTGGAAAGTGTTCTTCATTATTTATACAATAACTAGAGGAAGCTATTTGATCATTTAGATAATTATTTAAAGTGTCTGATTGTGCTAATAAAATATACTACTACTACTACTAATAATAATAATAATAATAATAATAATAATAATAAACTATAATTGTAAAAACGTGATAAAATGTTATGTCAGTGATTTTGACCATGGGATGACTGTTGGTGACAGGCAGGCTGAAACAAACAGGTCTTTGAGTGAAAATGCCTTGTTGATAAAATAATTCAACAGAAAATGGCCAGAATGGTTCAAGCTGAAAAAAAAAGTGTACAGTAATTTAGATAAATAGTAATTAATGGGCCTCTCTATACAATTGTTCTGTGCAAAACAGCATAAAAACCTTGATGAGCCTTGAGGCTTATGGGCTAAAACATGTTATTATTATGATATATATTAGTATAGAGTAGCGCTTAGTAGTTAAACATAAAATATGTTAACGAAAAAATTACAAAGCCTTGTCAAGATAGAATGGGAGCTTGTGATGATAAATAAATTTACCCTGTTGAAGAAGAGGGATGATGATTTGGTGAAAAAAAAGATAAAACCACAATGGGTATACCACAGCACAGTTATACACATTATATGCACTCATATTGTCATTCAGAGCAGCTCCATATACTTACCTAGTTCACATTTATATTTGCAGCAACAAGATCCAGGTCTGCCCGTGCCCCTGGACACTAAGACTTTTCGGTAACCAGTCGAGCATGTTGGAGACACACATCCAGATTTGCATCGACACTTATCAGGTCTAGGGCAGCACTGACCCGGCGGAACATGACCTTCAACCAACACTGAGTCATCAGGACAAGTTAGATTCCTCTTCGGATCACAAATGACTCTGGCACAGTTTATATGTGCTATACAGAAAGAGAAATAATGAGTTTTACTGTGATTGTCAGGGCGGGAATACATTCTGCTTTAAATGCACAATTCAAACTATTTGACTTGTTTGTTATCTGTGTTAATATTGTAACATTGCAACATTATTTAATATTTAAATCTTAACTCATATTGACATGCTGAAGACATAAGACCTGAATCAGACTTACACACCAGATAATTGGGGCTCATTCTGTATTTGTTATTTTTGATCAGATGATAATTTACTATAGATGTTTACTGTTTCTTACAATGAAAGAACTTCATTTGCAAAATTAAGACATAAAACAAATTAAACTACATATTCACAGTTGTCAAAGGCTAACCTAATTTATAAACTCAAACTTCAAAGGTACATCGTATTATTTAAGGTACATAATAGAAGACAGAGACCGTTAGAACAAGTGAACACAATAACAAAATGTCAGCATGGTACTGCTTTTTGGCTGCTTACTGTGCACATCACCATACATAAATCTCTTTAAATTCCTTTTTCATACCACATCCAACTGCTCAGTTATGGTCTGCTTCCCTCCACTATTTTAACCTTTGCTGATGTTCACTTCCATGCCTGTTCTCATCAGTACCATACTGGTGTCCCTGCTCCAGTTCTATCGTTTGTCTCTGTTGCATTTTGACATCTTGCTGTCTAGTTAACTTTGTTTTCGGTATTCCATGTTCATCTTTTCACTGTCTTGTCATTAAACACCTTTTCGGTTCCAGAGTCACACAATGTCAACAGCTTTGTTTGATAAAATATTTTTTAATGGTAGCTGCTAATCTGATTCAAGATTCTAAGCTTTATTGTCATTTTGAAAGTAGGAAACAAGTTTCACTGCCCAATGAAATCCTTACTTTGCAGTCCACCCTGGATGTCAGAAGTATTAGATAGAATATAGTAAAAAGTCAAATCTAATTAAAAAAAGAAATTAAATAACGAAAGTAGTAAAATATAAATTATGTACATCGTGCAAATATATATATACATTGTGCCAAAAAAATAGTGTGCTACATTTGGTTGTATTGCAGAATGGATCATTAAAGTACACTTAAAGTGATCTGAGTTTTTTTTATAAATGTATATTGGGTACATTGGATTTTTTTTTTTATTTACATGTAAAGTTTTTAATTTTGGCCTGCAAACAGTAACTTACAATTCCAAATTTTAGTGTTAGGGACATTTGATTAATTAAATTCGTTATTTACAATTTTACTTACCAGCATAGGCTGTACTCAACATCGCACAAAAGATCTAGGATAAAAGCCATAAATCATACTCAATAACTCGTAGATATACAGAAATGTACTAAGGAAAATATTTAGAAAAATTTTTTGCAATATAACAAATGTAAACATGTTAAAGTTTATAAAAAGAATACCAAAAATGGTATTAGTTGAGCTCTGTGGATATAAGACAACTTGATCTTGTAAAAGTATGTAAAAGCAGCATATTAGTGTAGAAATTACAAAATGAAACTTACCAACAGCTTCATTCTGAGTGTAGATTAGAATTCAACACTGCAAGAACAAAGAATGTAGCTCCACTGAGGTGCTCTCCTAACTTCAGATTAATGAGTGCAGAGATGCTTCTTTTATAGCTGTATAATTGGCCAACAACCTCACAAGGTTATTCTTTTGGGAATTTCAGATATTTAGCAATGAGCCATGTGACTAATTATTGGGCATAATTGCTGTCATTTGCAAAACAATTTAATGAAGGTAAGGCATTAACACATTACTATGACTTTTGAAATACATTGTAAATTGTGGTAGAAAGTGGCTGATAATACCTCTCTTACTTCAGTACAGGTTCATTGAGAAAGCAATCAAAATCATAAAAAATTCTAAGATGGTGTAATATCTTGCTACGATTGGTTAAAATGAGTGATAATAGCTGTATGGACTAGGTAAGATAGCAAGTGGAAAAATACAAGCCAATTATCTGTAATAGTAGGGAACTGGTAAGGTTGGTTTCGATGCCGGTGCTTTTGTTATCAAAAAATATGTTGTGCTATGACAGAAGCATACTTAGAAAACATCACTCTCAATACAACATCATTAGACAGACTTAAATCTGTCACGCATATCACAAAGGATAAATATCCGGTCGGCGGGCTGTCGGTTAATTGACGGGAGAGGGCATAGGGCTTAATGTTATGAGACCCTGGGCAGTAGGTGTGCTCGAACCTGACGCCGCTTGATGAACAGAGTCCACTATGCCTGTCTGGGATTTAACCTTTCAGTCACCTGGATGTACGCCAAGTTCTTGTGGTCGGTCCATACAATAAACAGTTGAGTGTCTCTATTCTTCTAGGGCCATCTTGGCCGCTAAGAGCTTGTGGTTGCTGACGATGTAGTTTGTCTCAGCATGAGATATTTGTCAAGAGAAGGAAGTGAAGGTGTAAAGTCAGCCCTCGGGTTTGGACCTTTGGAAAAGTACTGCGCCAACCCCCAATTTGTATGTGTCCACCTCCACCACGAACTGAAGGAATTGAAGTGTGGGATCCAGTTGCACCAGTACAGGAACAGAGGAGATCAGCTCCTTCAGATGCCTGAATGCGCCTTCAGCTTCTGGTGACCAGGAGGAAGGCACGTTATGGGCAGGGTTATCCCTGAATGTGGTTAGCAAACCCCAGGAAACGCTGCAACTTCTTGAGATTAGAAGGGGTGGGCCAACTTACTACTGCTCTTGGTTGGGTCTGCCCGAGTCCTGCCTGTCTAGCACCTTGACAAAAAGGCAGTTCTTGAGAAGGTGACAGAGCATCTGGCCCACATGAATGTTTGGCACACACATAAAAGATCAGTGAGAGGTACAGAGATGGAGCTGACTAACCAACTCTGTCAAGGGGTTTGGTCACTATCTTATGCTTATTATGCGAATAACACAACATTTTTAAGTTATTTATAACCTCTATCAGTGTTATTATGCCTTGTGATAACTAATTTGGTACAAACACTTATAACCATAATATGCCATCCAAGACTGGAACAACACTTCCTAAAGATAAAGTCAAGCTATGTATTATTAAGAATTTTAAAATTTTGTCAAATTAAAAGTTATTCATCACCTGATCTGCTCCCTGTTTTTCTGTTTTTCTCACAGATCAGGGTGGGATGGGAACAGTCTATTACATGACCTCTTATATTATCCTTCAAATGCTGCATTCAAACTGGTAACATTAAAGGATCAGTCACTGAAATGCAAATCATCCTGTCACCATGCAATTAGAAACAGAAATGATCAAGCAAAAAAGTTTTTAATTATGTTAATATATAGATCG
>JAVSBV010074746.1:0-10156 GCA_033117975.1 Parotocinclus spilosoma
TATATGTATATATATGTGTGTGTGTGTGTGTGTGTGTGTGTGTGTGTGTGTGTGTGTGTGTGTGTGTGTGTGTGTGTGCTGGATCATCTGAACATTCCTTGATATTGAAAGTGCACATTTCCCAGCCATTGCAATTATTATGCAACACAGTTTGCCTGAATGCAAAGCTTGGGCAGCCATAGGACACAGACAACAGTGGCAAAAGAACTTGGAACATCCCAAAGCTTCACTAGCAGACTGTGGAATTGCTTTTAAGAGACTAAAACAGTATGTAGAAGACTAGGGTAGGGTCGCCCAAATGACTACTTGACCTTATTGGCAAGGAGAAGCAAGCACACCAATGCAACAGAGGTGCGTGGACAGTTTTTTACTACCACTGGACGATGGATATGCGCACACAGCAAACTAAATTGGCTCAATCGTGCTGCAGCACGATTCCAGCACCGTGGAAACATGTACTTGGACAGATTAATCACTATTTTTGGAAGAAATGCAGTCTGTGTGATCCATACCAAAGATAAAAAGGACCATATAGACTATTATTGTTTAAAAGCCAGGGTCTTGGTATGGGCCTATGCTATTGACTTTGGCAAAGGTCATTTTCTGTTCTGTGACAGCAGCATTAATGAAGAAAAGTACACTGAGGTTTTAGAGCAACATTAAGGCATTCAAGACGACATCCTTTCTTTACACACAATACTTATTCATACATGTAGTAATGCCTGTGGCTTAAGTGCCTTTAATCCAAAAAGGTTGTTTTATATTTTATAATTTTTTCCAAAAATGAATGTATTATGATGTATACCATTACCATAAAGCAAAATGATATACTGTGATTGACAATTGTGGCTACGTGACCTACTTCTGCTTTAGATATTGAAAGTAGGGATGCCCGATACCGATCATCCATAAGTGCCAATCACATTGACTGGCTGTAAATATTTGTTGTATATGTAGTTATGATGAGTGCTACTGGCTACATGATCTGGACTTTTTCCAAGAGAAAAATACTTGCAGTCACAGCTTTTCTTCCACCACTGAAAAAGGCTGGTCATCTATCCCCATTAATTCTTTTTTGTGTTATTTGCTTAGTTTTCTGCCTGTCACACTTACTGGAAAGTGTGGCCATTAATTGACGTCTGACTGTTGCTGCTCCGGGTGCCTTCTTTTTATGCATGTGTTGCAGGATGCAATCACTCTCACAGACCGTGTAAAAGTTCCACATACTGCAGACATGTTTGTTTATGATTTGCCACCACATACCTGCACAGTGTAAAGGAAACACCAGATATTAGTGCATTAGTGTATACGTAGTGTATGGTTGACTATAGTAATGTGATTATTGCTAATTTTATACACTTTTTCTCACACACAATGGGAGAGATGTTTCCCACAAAAAAACCTGCTAAGTTAGGGTGTGTTCGACTAAAGCTCAGAGCTTGAAATATTTGACTTTTAAAGACTTATCTTGTTGAATTAAGATTGTTGATGACTTTTCTAAAGAAAAAAAAAACTGTTTATTCAGCTAATCCTGTCAGCTTTGCCACCACTAAACATTAATATGAAATACTCATATGTATAATAAGTGGTCTAATATCTGCACACTGCTGCCATGCCAAACCTCTTGATGCACAGGAAACATTAACATTAAACAACATTCCTAAAATAAGTGACATATCACAATCACACAGTGACTTTGTTTTAATGTAGCAAATGTTCATTGTTCTTTTTTTTGCAATTGCCACCCTGTGTTTTTGATCTGTCAGCCCTGGCGCCAGGAAGGAGTGCTTTTGGCGCATAGTGTGGCAGCAGTAACAAGTAAATCTTTCTTCTTTCCTTTTCATTTGTCCATCCCTATATGCTTTTCAGTCTCCATACATTTGAAAAATGACTACTTTGTGAGAGGAGCTGGTTTACCTGGACGGTTCAAGGCAGAAAAGGTGGAGTTTCACTGGGGTCACAGCAATGGATCAGCTGGATCAGAGCACAGCATTAATGGAAAGCGCTTTCCTGTTGAGGTATTGCATAACAAATTGCTTCTTGTCATCTACATTTCAGAATAACTGTTAGTATGTTGTTACGCCTCAAAACAGTCACATAATGAGTGGAGAAACATGCATCAGTGTACATGAATTTGTTTTAATGGCCAAAACTAACTATTCTCACTTCCTTTGTTTCCATTTAATTGTGTTAATGCAACAAATTAGCTATGCTCACATATGTAGTCTTATAGTAAAGCCCCCTTTTTAAATTAGATCTGTCAGTATTAGCTCCAGCAGAATTTATATGCGCCTACACTGCCCACACAAAGATCATCTTAATTGTGTGGGAGTTACATCAGCACCTAAGTGTTAAGTTTTTATTCTATTGCTTTATTACATTCTCAGTCTGAATTCTGAAATAAAAAGTATTCTGCTGTTTGAGTCACTGTTTTGTTTCTCAGTTCAGCTGTTGGTTAATAAACGGAGAAATGTCTATTTGAATTCTGCTTTGACAACAGCAAATAAAAATGTCTACCTCTTCCCTGGCAAAAGAAATTGGGAATCACCAGATGAAGTAAAGGAAAGAATATGAGGTCAATCAGTGATGATGAGGAAAGAAATCTGGGATTACCTTGTTATTTGCATTTCTAAAGCAAATAACAGCACAAGTCTACAAATGCAAATTTGTCTGCAGTTCAAAAGAAGTCCTTACAGCTCTATCACTGAGGAGAGTGGGTCCTGGGTTCAGTCCCCTGGTGGAGTGGTCTGGGTCCTTTCTGTGTGGAGTTTGCATGTCCTCCCCTGTTTGTGTGGATTAACTCCAGGTTCTCCAGTTTTCTTCCAAAGTCCAAAATATGTATTAGGCTAATTGGTCTATTTAAAAGGCTTCTCATGTGTAAGTGTGTGTATGAGTGTGCGAGTGTATTTGCCCTGTGATGGATTGTCACTCTGTCAATAGTTGTTCCTGCCTTGTGCACTGTGCCTCCAGCTAGGCACCAATTCTTGCATTATCCTATCCAGGATTAAGTGGATAAGAAAGTGAATGTGAATAAATGACTGAGGGGAAGCAAAGTATTAATTGTGGTTATGTTGGTTGATGGTCCATAATGTTTACCTCTACTTGATCTGGGGGAAAATAAAATTAATTTAAATAGTTTCATTTGTTTGAGGTATGCCATATGAAGATATAAAGATATAGATTAAAATATGTTTGGTATCATTTCCATGATTTGTTTATTTGCTGGGAAGAAAAAAAAGCTGAGTGAACATACTAAAAATGCGGTGATTCCATAATTTGTACCAGGGGTAATGTTACCCTTTACTTCATAGCACCATGACATTTCTACATCTGCCTTGCGTTATATTTAAATTTCTTCTTTTGACTTACAGTTTCCTGCATGGTTGTGTTTCTTGCCCATTCCAGAGAAATGTCATTATGCCTGAATGCTTTCATTTCTGCATCAAAAGAAAGTTCCATATATATTTTATTATGAAAAGGGTCTGCTGCATGCACAGATGATGTCAAGAAGCGTGGATATGGGACTCAAAAATATGCAAATGCAGTTCAAATTCATGCATAACTGACAATACTGAGTTGCATGCTTTTGTATTTCGTACATGTATTTAGGCATGGTGGCTAGACATGTCTAAGTGAACCTATTTCTCAGACAGTTCAGTATTAATTTAATAGATGCAGCCATTGAAAACTGAGTTTATAGAAAATAAGAAAGACTACTTAATTTTATCTTTTTATTTGTTCTTCTTGTATTAAAATGTATTGAATTAATATTTAAATCCTTTATTGTTATGTTATTTCTACATTTTCTGTATGTGGATCGCTTTGTATCCTTGTTTGCATCGTAATTATTACATTGTGTAATTGGCAGAGGATTTATTGCCATATGTATTGAAAGTCGGATTCATGAAGGGGATTAGCTTAACAACAACTGCAAACAAAAGTGACATTACTGACATGTATTCCAGCCAAAGCACCAGTGAACATTTTCAGTATAAAGCATAAGAATCCACACTGAGCTTCATCCAATTATTTCTGAATGGATAAAGCTCACTGAGCAGATTAAATTTACTCGAAAAAGAAGTGATGTCAATGTGAAGTTTGCCAGTAAGCATTGTATTTTCGGGCTCTTATAAACAGGGATTAAGAAAGTACATTCAAATTACATTTAAAGTACTCTTTACATTTAAAGTACATTTAAATATGGAATTTTGAGACACAGTTATGACGCTTTAAGTAAATTACAGGCATAGCACTGAGAGTATTAATACACTACATTTAAAACACAATTAAGTACATTTTAAATTGTATTTCAATATCTCTATATGCCTGCATATTGTATTTTTGTGCTGTTAAGTGTACAATCAATAATAAAACAAATAAACATGTACAACTATGTACTAGGGCTGAAGCTGTTACTCGATTACCTTGATTAATTAGATTACAAAAAACAACTATTCAGATTATTTGCATCCAGGTATCATTTAAATATAGTTACAGTATAGCATGGACAACTTTTACTGTGACACAACATGCTTACGCTCTGGGCTAAGTGATGTGAAGAAGTCGATGCAGACTGTAAAATGAAGAGGGCCAAGGGTGAATAAAAGATGATAGAAGAGACCAGATAATTTTTTGGACCATTTCAAGCTGAAAAATTAACTTAGTACAGCGAGTGTGTTGTAAAACTATCTCAGTGCATTCAGTCTACAGAGCGGCCAGACACACGTTAATATTTAACATAAATCAGCATGATTTGGTCTCATTTTCTTTGTCATAATGTGGATTGTCAAGTATATAGTATGTGCAACATTTACCTGGGGAAGTGATTGCACCAGTATGCACTGTGAAGAGAAATTGGGCAGGTGAAGGCAGTGTGATGCTCTTGGTTAATGTCCTGCTGAGAAACATTAATAATTTTTTTTATTAACATGCTAATCCAATGTTAAATTGCGTGCAACACTTACTTAAGTCAATACCAACCAGGTGGTTGTAATGTTTTGGTGGATTGGTGTATATATAAATGGCTTCTCTATTTTCTGTTCAGCCCATGTATTTATGCGTTATTCCTCTGGCTGTCAGCCCAGCCTTTTGTATATTCCTTCTGTCTCTATATATGACTCTTTGTTACCCCAAGATCTGTCAGTATGACCCATCTGTCTGCTATCGCCTCTAATTACCAGTTTACATTGTCTGACTGTTTTTCACTCTGTCCATCAGTTCAGCTGATCTGTTATGCCCACAGTCTGCCAGCCCATCTTTTAGTTTTTCTCTGTTTCTGTTATCATCTCTGTCTATTATTTCAGTCTTGTAGTCAGTTACTCACTTAGATCACTTTGTCTGTCAACTCTCTTTTGGTTTATGCAACAGTCTTCTGACAATCTTTATCACTTCTTTAAGCGTTCTGTGAATAGTTTCCATTGTTGCAGTTTGTTCTAAGGACAACCTTAACATCTGATAGAGAGGTCACCGAAACTGGCCTGAAGCAAATGGAACAATGTATTGGAATATATTAGAGGAGAATTTATTCTCACTGGCCTAGAAACTATACTATAACCCAAATAAATCTGGCTAAAAACATTGCTAACTTTGTGTGAGGATCCTTCAGAAAATAGGTTCTTTAGTAGGCATGGTGACGTAGTCTTTTTCTTAAATTGAGTGCTTTACAGTGGAATGTCAAACTATTGTTTGCAAGTCCAATTATTTAATATGTACAATCCCATTAATTATTTATGTTCCTTACCCGTCCCTGGTTCACATAAAGGTGTTTTTGGTGGTACCAGAGAAAATGGTTGGAGGGAGTTCTTTAAAAACTGACACATGAGGAAAGCAATGATTGCACCAATGAACCAGTGAGACAGTAATGAAGACAGAAACAGCCTGGAAGAGAGACACATTGGTAGAGTAGCTGACGATGATGCTCCAGCAATTTATGGAGGATCAGACTACCATAGGAGGAATGCAGGAAGCGAGAAGCAACCAGACATGAACAACAAAGGAGATGTTTTCAGCACACAACAGTTACAGCAGCTGGTGTGGATGACATGGAGGAATAAGTCAATGCTCAACTGCAAGAAAAGCTGCAGCCTGTGCCTTCTTTCAAAGAACCAGAACTTTATCCCTTTACACCAGAGGATGAGCTCTTCTGAGCAACCTTTGAACCTATTGCAAAGATATGCCATGGGCTTAAAGAAGGCTGAGCAGTTTGGCTAGTTCCCCTGTCAACATGAAATCTTGCAGTGCATATACAGAGTACCACGAAATGCAGCAATTCAGAAGGTGAATATTACAAAACAACTAGTTAAGATAGGTATAGCAAGGCATACCTTTCGAAAAGTAAAATATTGGAAAGTAAAATATAATGTAAAAAGTGTCCATAAAATAGATTACAAATATAAACTGAATTGATAAATCAATCAAATATATAATGTGCGTGTAGCAGCATCAGAATTCAGTATCAGTGTTGTCTAGGTAATGTTTAGTGTCAGTGTTTGGGTGACTGGGGTAGAAACTATTCTTAAGTCACCAGTAGTTTCAATTGCAGGTTGTTTTTCCTGGGGATCCTCAGGAAGAAGAGCCATTGCTGTGCCTTCCTGACTGTTTTTGTGGGCATGGTGGTATAAAGAGACATTAACATTGGACCTTGGACTGTACTACTGTGCCATTCCTCCATAATATGTTTTTTTCAGCCATCAGTTTAAAAATCTACCGTAGTGGAATACTGTTGTGCAATATATTAATTAATTATATTCTTAGCTGATAGAGATAATTTCATTTTTACTAAATGTTTCTATACTACAAACAATTTTAGTTGTGGGGTCTAACCATAGTACCATTGGTATGCTTTTAAAACATGATTTGTTACATGACTTTTAATACATCATATTGTTTTATCCATTTAACTACATGTTTATCCTATACTACTTATATTTTTATGTTAATGCTTCCAGTAATTTATCAGTGACTGATTTTGCTGTGTGTTCATTATTATGTCCTTGTAATGAGGTCCATTATGTTAAGGTCAATTGCTGTTTTCTTAATGTCAATGTAATTCATCTCTCACTTAGGTAAAAATATAATCATATAATTTAATATTAAGTAATGGAATTAATTTTATATAATGTTTGTTTATCCTACGTCTTATAAAGAATAATGTTAACTACTCTGCATACATTTGTAGAATTTTATTGTTACACTCAACATATTTACAGGACACTTCTAAAGTGCAATAAAATGTATGTATTTAATGTATTTCATTATTAAAATCTACTTTCTACTACCTGTGACATGACAAACAAGTACACCGTAATATCTAAATGTGGCAGGAATTGTATTCATTCATTCATAGGCCTATGTATTTAATTTAACACTTAAACATGAATAAACATCACCTGGCCATAAATTAGAATTAAATATAATTTATTAATACATTAACACTAATCCTTTCATGTATATTACTATTTAACTATGTGAATAATATATTAAATAATATCAGAAGTAAAGTGGCATATGCAATAGAGTATATATATATATATATATGTATGTATATATATATGTGTGTGTATATACATATATATATATTTACATATATATATATACTCTATTGCATATGCCACTTTACTTCTGATGTCAATATCAGTAAATATACATACACAGACTTTTTACTCATATAGTATTATCTCACTGCTACAATAATAATAATTTTTATGCTTATTATTTATTTATGTTTACATCATGTTTAATGTTTAATGTTGCACCGTGGGTCTGAGAGAAATGTCATTTTAAGCTTGTGTATGTCCTGAACATATAGAAGATTTGACAATAAAGTTGACTTTGACTTTGACTTGATGATTGTATGTATACTTTAGTGTATATTCCAGAATATTAAAAATATTAAAAATTGAGAATAAAGTGACATATGCAGTGCAAAATATAGCAGTAGTGCAAACAGAATGAGCACATGGACTTGTAGAATAATGGTTGCAGACCAGTCCGTACTGATTCAGAGTCCAATATTGAGTTGAGTTGTGAGTCATGTGGATGTGTGGTCCAGAGTTTGAGTGTTATGGGAGTAAGAGCCAGCGGGGGGTGTGTGGCAGAGAAGGGAGAGAGTTCAGCAACCTGACTGATCATCTATCTTCCTTTCAAGAGTACCAGATATGCTTTAAGTGTTTCGATATATTCATTAATTTAGAATAAAAGTAATTTAGGTTAGCATACTGACATAGTTTTTAAAAAGAACTGTTTTAGAATATTTTTTAAATAATACATTTAGTTTGAAATTTCAATACAATGTATTTTTGCTTAAGCATGCTGTAGTATATGTATTAATTCATTAAATTAGGAATCAAACCAGTATCTTAGAAGCTGTGAGAGGACAGCACAAACTACTTCCACCACTATATTAAAATGTACTTACAGCACAATTGAGTATAATTTATTAAATTAACATAACTGTAGTATGTTAAAATGTATACTTTTAAAAGTATATTTAAATATATTTTCTTAAATAAAATACATGTGGTTAAAATGCTCTAATAATCATATTGTTAATGCACTTAAGTGTATTTTTTGCAAGGGTAGTCTTCTTCGGTTTGTGCACTACAAAGGTGATAAACAAATATTTGCAATTTTACATGGAGAGTGAACATAAAGATGGAGGGAATTATGTTGTAGGAAGGTTGCCAGAGAACTAGCTCAGTCAGAACGTGATATCGCAGGGAGTCTTAATCCTGCTGTCATCATTTCAGCAATCTTTCCCTTTCTCTCTCCCTTTTTCTCAATACACTTCCTTTGTGACTGCACTAAGACAGTGTTTATCAGCACCAAAATACAATGTTAGATTTGATGTGAAGCTCTGAATTCTTCTAAATCCTGTGGGAAAGAATAATCCCTAATTGTTACAAATGTCAAAAATGTGGATCATCTCCTATATGAGGATATGCTTGGGATGCTGTGTTTATTTGCACAAGTATGCCTGGAAGGACAGGAAAGGGATTTTCTTTGTGACAAAGGCCTGGGAATCAATCAAAGAGAGCACGGCAGTTTAATCTAACCTTTTTAGCATAGTTATTGAAGTGCACAGGCGTGAACTGTTCTGTGCTTCAATGTTGCTTTATTTAAGAGTCAGTCACATTTGCTTTTGTGTGCTCACAGATGCAGATTTTCTTCTATAATTCTGATGACTTTGACAGCCTTAGTACTGCGATAAGGGAGAGGAGGATCATCGCTGCCATGGCTGTCTTCTTTCAGGTCAGAATCATGTTTTTTAGAATGTAAGGCAATGAAGTTCTCCCTTACTGTTGTGAATTTGTAGCAATGCAAATAGCTGTGGATTTGAGTAACAGAACTACCAGAACTACCAAATCTATTCCTCAGGCTGAAAGTGAAACACAGGTGTGTTCTACGTAGGTTTGATGTCAGGTTGAGAAAAAGTGTAAGTATGTAAAACGTAAACACACAAGCCGTTCTGACAGTGTAAAGGCTTACTGCCATGTGAATCCTGTCTTTTATCCTCAGAGTTCTGCATAGCTAATCACTGTAGATTTCCACACTGAACCATATAGGATCTGGCTTTATGTCCTTTGAAACCAAGCCTCTTTTGATAATATAGTGCTTTAATCATCACATGACTTTTCTAGTTCAAACTGAGGATTTTCTTATAAACACTGCCAAGTGAAAAGTTGAAAAGTGAAAATTGCCTATTTCTGAAGTACCTCAACTCTATGTATATTTGTGAAAAAGTTCGAAAGGAACCAGCATTGTAAATAATTGTAGTAAACAAACTCCATAAATAACAAACATAGTACATACAACCCTAATTCCAATGAAGTTGGGATGTTGTGTAAAAATGAGTAAAAATAAAATGAAAAGATGATTTGAAAATCCTGTTTAATCTATATTGGTATTTGTAGTGAATACACTACAAATACAATATATTTAATGTTCAAATGGATAACCATTCTTTTTAGCACCTCTTAGTAAGTGGTTGGGAACCGAGGAACAGAGGCAACTGAGTTGCTCAACAGTCTGGAGTTTACATTGTCATTTTTTGCACTTTATAATGCGCCACACTTTAATTCAATTAAATTAAATTCAATTCAAGTTTATTTATATAGCGCCTTTTACAATGGAGCATTGTCTCAAAGCAGCTTCACAA
>JAVSBV010074757.1:0-10155 GCA_033117975.1 Parotocinclus spilosoma
GTAAAAAACAAGTTCTTACTAAATTCCAGTCAACGTTTGAAGAACTTATCCAGTGTGATTTGACGCGCTTTTGCTGTAGCTAATTACCATTTAATTTCACCATTTAAAACCATTTTATCCAGTGTGGCGACTTGTGGCTTCTTTTTTGTAGTAAATGTTAGGCAAAGACCTGTAGGTGGCAGTAGAGGGCTGGGAAGAAACTCGGGAGTTTTTCGGTAGTAATACCAGAGACGAAGAGTTTCTTTGGTAATCACAGATATTACATATTTCTTATTCACTTCTCACGTTCTTTGGTCTGATTAAGCGGAATTTTGGTCCAAATAAGCAAATAACATTACACGTATAATAATAGGATTTGTTTTGGTACTTTAGGATTTGGCCCAAACAAGCGGCTGGTCCCATTAACCGGAATCGACTGTATTCAAGCCGATGGTCTTTTTGTATTCAGTTTAGAGTCATGGGAAGCTGTTAACCGGTAGCACAGGGCGCAAGTTGGGAACCATATCACCGTGTAAAAAATGCCTACCCATTCACTGATCACAAAATAGACTGTTTTATATAGAACACATTCATTCACACTCATGTGTGTAATGAGCTCACCTTGTCACAAATAAGGTTCTACTAATTTAGAATTTCTAAATTTGGTTTGAGTTTATCACGCCAGTATAATTATTTGAATTTGGTTCGTGGCACTGTGACGCAGCAGTTAGTGGTTAGCATACGTAATTTGTAATTAGATACAAATACCGGTGTAAAAAAGAAATAATTTGGGGTAACTACTTATGGGGAAAGTTTAAACAGCCTTCAGGAACCTATTAAGTTTGAGTTTTGAGGTTCCACACTATTTTTTAGATATACAGTATATATGCATTATATCTTCTTAGACACATTGCCTTCTGCACCACAATAATTATAGTAAGAAAGAAATTGTGAGATTGTGAACCGTAAGCTATTCATGTTGAAGGAACTTAAGGAAATAAGCTTACTTTATATTTAGTTTAGCAAACTTTAGACTTAGGTCATATGATCATTGTAAATGTAAACAGCATTTATGATGAATAGGGTTTGAGTTACTGTCTTTAAAGTCACAGTGATAGCACATTACGGTTTGTAAATGTTTCCTTGTAGTTTGAAGGATAGGACTGAAAAAAAAGTTTTTTGTTGCCATGGTCTGTCTGGTTCATTGTAGGTAAGCTTTGTAAGAGATTTACCTTGTTTTTTTGGCGTAGTCATTGTTTTTATAGTATGTTGTCATGGTCCTACATTCTTAATGATCAATCCAGTAGACTTTATCACTTAGTTAAATATTAATTATTTCCTTATTTTTCTGTGAAACGAATAAACATAAAAGGATACTTTGTTATATTTAGCATTTGAACACCTCAGATCTTTGCAAAATGAAACAAAATAGATTGGCTTTTATTCAGTCAATTCATCCATGCATCAGAACATACTGTAAATACAACACTGTACGACAGTTTTCTACAATTGTTTAAACATAGTTTTTAAAACAGGACCAGTTTTGTTGAAACATTAAAGACAGTTCACATGACTACACACAAATGTAGCAAATACCTCAGGTATTTGGCTAAATTAAAGAATTAATTCCAAACTATACAGTAATTTATAAAAATCCAATTTTGTCACTTTATGGCACATGCAGGGTTCGTACGATCTCACGTGTTTTTCATCTGTTTGAACAAGTTACACACCGATATGTTCAACCTAATACACCTTTAACATTTCTGCTTTTGGATTTATATACTTCTATTTTTTTGTTTTAATTCATAATACTGTTAAAGTACATGAATAACCAAACATAAGTGCAAACTGATACATTTTCATTCCTCTGCACATTGTAACATCGATTATTAGGTTGATTCTGAAGGCTGCATTTGCACTAAATTTTAGGTCATAACAGGACCTGGGCATGGATCAGAAACTTTTATAAGAGCCTAATCATCTTTTCATCTAGTTGGATCTGTCCATAGTCATATATCCTTACAAGACAGAAAGAGAGAATTGATGAGTGGTGAGTTTAGAATTAGAATCTAAACTGTTCACGAAAAATAGGAGATACTTTCAAATGAAACATCCCAGAATAAAATATCCCCTAATTTTTGTGAGCAGTGTATTAGTTCAAATGTCTGGTATTTTTAAGGTTGTGCTTTTAGATTTCTTGTTAGATTTCTGTATGTAGTGTAACAACTCGCTTATATTCAATCAGATCTGGTCTGTTTCTTCTGGAGTGTCAGATTTGACTAACTGCATATTTGTTACATTAAATTTTTTTATTTTGTATTATGTAAAAATGTAATTGTATTGCATTTTGCACTAAACCTGTTTTTATTTTTTATCACTTATATTCATTTAAGTATATTACATTTCTAATCATTTATTTGCCAAGCTGAATCTGAAGTCTTTTGCCCACATCGCAGACTATATCCTCTTTCGCAAGACAGTGTGGGAATCGGTGAGTGGTGAGCTTTTTTAATTTACAATTAAGCACCTAAGAGTCTGTGCACCTGATGGTCATGTTTGATCCGTTGGCTTACAGATGTGGTATTTTTGATGGTGGTTCCCTAAAATAACAAAGAATGGACATCATTTTAGGATTCTGTGTCTAATCCAGATAAGTGCAGTTAAGTTCGTAGTTTCCAAAACACTGTGTGTGCCATTGTGCTGAAGTGTGAGGCTGACTGGGTGCTTATATTTGTGTCGCTCTGGACTGAGGTTTTGCTTCTGGAGTGACAGCAATTGTCAACTTGGGTCCTTTTTTGCTGTTTGTATTTATTTGTGTTTTCATATGCAGTTGTCCTGTTTCATTTATAATATATTGTAATGGTCCTGTAGTCTTAATGATCAACACAGTTCACTTTATCACTGAATTAATTTGAAACATTTTTATTTAATTATTTAATGAATTCATTATTTCCTTATATTTCTATATGTTTAAAAGTAAAGGTTGTAAGTTAGCTGTGTAAACGACTATATAGCTTGGTCATTGTTTTAAATTATGTACTATTAATTTATTTATTTTCTTTCTTACATACATACATATTTATTACTTTCTCACAAATTAGATTAGATTAGATTTAACCTAAAAAATTCAGTACAAATGACTTTTTCTATTGACATTCGTATTCATTGCTTTCAATTTAATGACTCAAAACACCTCTGTGTTTCCTTATCGATTATTGGATTATCCTTATGGATTTAACCAAACCAATAATTGTGTAGACAAAGATTTTTATTCAACATTACCTTTACTATTCTCTCAAAAATAACTACAGAACTGTCTTAAGCCTCTTCCATGTGTGGTTCATTGTGTGGTTAAATATACTGCTCACAAAAATGAGGGGGGATATTTTATAATATTTTACACTAATTTGTGTGAGCAGTATATTATAATGTGAATTGTGAGACCTTTCTCTACAACCCCAATCAGATCAAAATTGGGAGGGTATGAGAAATGCAAATAAAAAAAATCTTTACATTTACTTTGACTTTTATATTATTGCAGAAATTATGAGTGCATGGTATTTTAGGTTATACTATGTTGTACTATATTTGTTACTAAACATCCATTGCTGCATTTCAGGCTTGCAACACAGTCTGAAAAAAGTTGGAACTCTGGCAACTGAGGGCTAGACTGAACTAAACAATGTGTTGTCAAAGAGGTGAATATAACCATTGTTTGGTACAAAACCAGTAAAGGAGGAAATTTGGGCAGAGGATCTCCAGTTAAATCTAACACATGCATGAGAAAAATTTTGCAACGTTTATTGTTCCTCAAAGAAAAACTGCAAATATCTTATTCATACTGACTGCAATATAATAAATGGCACCGTAAATGTAAGAAACTATTTTTTCTGACTTGTATTTGTGATCTTACTTCCTCCTATCTTCTCAATTATACAACAGTTACCAGGACCTTAATGTTCCTCTTTGTATTCATTTGTGATTTCATATGCGGTTATCCTATTTAGTTTACTTGATGAAAACATTAACTTACATGTGCACCCCCTTGGCACCATAAAGCTAAAAGAAAAAAAACGTTTCTATTTTATTTTGTACTAATAAAGAATAATCTATTTATTAAGTGTTCTTTTCACTGATTTCTAATGTCACCATAATATGGCGTGTCAGTTGATCGTAAAATTTATTTTAGAAGTGGGGGAGGGTGTAGTGTTGTGCGTAAATTCCCGTGTAACATAAATACTGAAGCAGTGTCTATGAACAGAAAAATGTCAAGGAAGAGGATGTTATAGTGATCGTATCTGAATAATCATGCTGTACAGGTTTCAGTATACATTATCAGCACTCCAAACAATACAGTGTCACACAGCAAAGAGTAGCCTTTTATTTTCGATGTGACAGGTATTTGAGTGTTTGAGGTTGTTGGTTTAGCTTCTGAGTCAAAAGAAATACAGTCTGTACTAGTGCTAGTAATAGCCTGTACTTGGACCTGTAGGAATGTTTCTACATTTTGTCGTTTACAAAGTGCAAATGACATGAGTTTTAGTAATATGTTAATTTAAGTATTCATAACTTATTTAGTAGCATCACTCTCACTATATAAGTAAGTCCGATTAATGAGTAGCAAATTGCTAGTGTACTGGACCAGTAACCGTGATCAACAACAGTGATCAACACGTTCATGACATCTGGCCTGGTTTTCTAAGACCTTTAGAGACCTGTTTTCCTGCTTTGTAATCATCCTACTCAAAAGTGCTGTATGTGAATACTGTAGTGTCATGGTCTAAGCCTTGTGTGAAGACCCTATGGTGATCAGGTCATATGTAAAAATGCAGAATACTTGTTTGAATGTTTCACAAAGCTTCGAACTCCACTGTAAAGCCAAAATTTGACATTGCAAAACATAGTTTCGGGGTTGGGACTCATGCACTTATCGTGTCTCATTATAGCAAACTCGCCACCTCTCACCAACTTCCCTTTACATGCCATTACTGGGTATGTACTTTAAAGCAGGGCGTTGAATAAAAACCTTACTGGAAATGTTCTTAACTGGCTGACACCCACCCTTTGAATGCTTTGGAAACTGTTTCGATGGTACATTTGTTATGTTCCCTAATAGTAAAAAAAAACAAAACACATAAGATTGTAACATAATTTCTTAATTTGAAAGTTCCATTAATGACCATCGAAAGAACTGGGTTGATGAAAGAAAAAGTACCAAATGGGACTTGATGGGATGGGAGAAAGATTCAAATTAAAATTTTAATTTTGATATTTAGGTTTTTAATGGTGAAGAGAAGTGAAAGCATAAAATAGTGAAATACAAACCATGTCACTGTGTAAACAAATAGAATAGAATAGATTTATTTGTCGCTTAGAAAACAGTGTTATAAACAGAGTTAAAAGAGTGAAATTTAAAGTAGACTCCTCTCTCAGGCAGCATGGTACCAGAATGAAATAGAACAATGGAGAAAAAACAAAAAAATAATAGTTAAAAACAATAAGTCTAAAATGTATACACGTAATATATATACAGACTACAGAAGTATTAAAGTGACCAGTGATAAAGTGATACTGTGCAGTTGGTGGTGTGGGGGGGGGCAGTGCTGTAGGGTCATTTGACTGCTCACCTGAATGGATGGGTTGGGTGAGGAATGGAGGTGATGGTTTTTACAGCCAGTGGGTAAAAAATGTCTCTGAGTCGGTTTGTCTTTGTTTTTAATTGTCTAAATCTCTTTTTTGGAGAGGAGGGGGAAAACCAGCAATGTCCTGGGTGTATATTGTCTTTTGAAATGCAAATAGCCTTTTTCTGGAGACAACTGTTATAAACGTCATTGGGTTTGGTAGTGAGGTTCCAATGATCAGTTCTACTTTCTTCAGCACCCACTGCAGGGCTCTCCGGCTTTGTGCCGTACAACTGGCGAACCAAGCTACACAGCAGTAGGTCAGAAGACTGGACGGTTGCTGTGAAAGGTGGTTGCAGTGTTTCAGTTTCCTGAGATAGTAGAGTCTTTGTTGTGCCTTCCCTGCTTGGTGTTGTGTGTTGGAAGGCAATGTGAGGTCAGCAGATATGTGCACACCGAGGACCTTAAAGCTCTCAACTCTCGGTGCGCGTTGATCTTCTCAAGTCCACGGCAAATTCCTTTGTCTTGCTGGGGCTCAGTTTCAGGTTATTGTCATAACACCATGCTGTCAGGTGCTGGATCTAATCTCTATAGGCTGACCTGTTGTTGTCTGTTATCAGCAAACTTGACAATGGTGTTGGAGGTGTAAATGGATGAGCAGTTTTGTGTGAAGAGGGAAAAGAGGAGGGGGCTGAGGACGCATCCTTGCGGTGTTCTTGTGTTTAGGATGAGAGTGGAGGATGTGCGGTCTCCCATCCTGACAGCCTGGCGTCTGTTGCTTAGAAAGTACAGTATCCACGTACACAGTGAAGTGCCCAGGCCTAGGTTGTTTAGTTTTCCCACCAGTTTGTGTGGAATTACTGTATTGAATGCCAAGCTGAAGTCCACAAACAGCATCCTTGCCTATGTATTCTTCTGCTCCAGGTAAGTGAGGGCTGTGTGGAGAGCTGTGATCACCACATCCTCAGTTGACCTGTTCGTCCAATAGGCAAACTGTAGTTTGTCAATGTCCACTGGGATGGCAGATCTGATATGAGTGGCAATGAGTCTTTCAAAGCATTTGATAATGGTGGCAGTTAGAGCGAGCCTGTAAGTTGATCTGCGCAGACCTTGAGGGGCCCGGTAACACCATCCGGTCCCGGTGCTTTCCTTACGGTAACTCTGTGCAGCGTGGATCTGACCTGGTATGGGTGCAGCTGAAAGGGAGTTACCTCAACATCCAGCCTAAGTTGAGTAATAGCTTCCAAGTTTTTGTTCTTGTGTTCCATGAAAACAAATTGGGTGTAGCAATGTTAACTTGTTTATATGGAGAAAACAAGAAGAATAAGATACATAATGTAACAATTCACGAACAGGTGTATCCATTTCAGACAATACGTACACAGTACACAGTGTGCATTGCACCATCTTACACAGAGCTATAATTGCGTTACTGCATCATAATTTACATTTAAAAAAACAACATCTGTATCAGCATCTAAAAAATGAGTGTACAAAAAACCCTGCATTGCTTACCATGATACCGTGTTATTACACTGGTTTGATGAATGTCTCAAGAATATGGAATGAGAGTTGATCATAAAATTAGTGCTTAAATGTGGAGAATTGTGAGTAGTGTTGTGCATTAATTGTGTAAGCTGGTTATAAAATTTACTGAATAAGGGTTGTATCTATGTGCAGGAAAATATGACAAGGAAGAAAATTTGTTCCGCAATCAGATCTAATAAAAGCATCAAACTAAAGTGACAGAGTTTTCCTCCTTATATTTCCAGTATCTCATACCATGCAATGTTGCATATCAGATAATAGCTTTCATTTTAAATGAGACTGACACTGAATACAAAGGTTAAAACATACAGGTAACAAAGCAAAATATATTTTCCAATCATTTGTGATTGTTGGTTTGGCTTTTTCTAAAATGTAGATTTATATCACATTTACATTTATGGCATTTAGCAGACGCTCTTATCCAGAGTGACTTACATTTCAAGCAATGATGGGTTAAGGGCCTTGCATAAGGACCCAACTGTGGCAGCTTGGCAGAGGTTGGATTTGAACTCTGGACCATTAGGTCCAAAGCCCAGTACCTTAACTGCTAGGCTACTGTATCAGTGGGATACTCTGAAGCATTGTGTTGATTTTGAATATTGAAATATTATACTGCTCACAAAAATGAGGGGCTATTTAAAAATAAATTAAAAGCATTTTATTGTATTTCATTAAACAAGATCATCAGAAAAGCAAATGAAAAGTCAAAGAAAGTCTTTCAGCCTTTTATATAGTGCATTTTCACCAGTGAAAGTTGTTTTTGCATCTCATTGGCATTATTGAACAACTTTCTTTTTTTAATCGCTTTATATTTATATAAAAAATGCTAATTCTTTTCCCAAATTAAATTCATTGTATCAATCACACCCTTTGAATGCTTTGGAAACCTGTCCAGATGACAATCATAAACAATCTATTCAGATAACATTATTGCTGATGCTTTAAGATGCTTTTTTCAAAAGACCCACAAATGACAAAAGAAAGTATTGAGTGTATGAAAGAAAACTAACATGGCTAACATGGATAAGTTTGGTAGTCACAAACCACAATCTATTCAGATGTGAGATATCAGTGCCTCTGTGCCCCACATTAGTTCCCTTTCCTTTCGCATCCCAAGGCAGCAGAACATCCATCACAAAAGGTAAAGCAAAAAGATTAAAGAGTGAATGATAGTATATTATACATCACTACCAATTCAATACTCCTTTCTCACTTTGTGGAGAGTTTCTGGTGTCAGTGGGGGTGGTGCACCATCCACTACTCTATTATGAACCACCCCTAATGCTTGATGTCTACTAATGGCAGCATGCATGAGCTCCACTAAAGACTGTACCATTTGCTTTTTTAATTGCAGTAACTAACAAATCATCCAAGATAAGAACTTACTTCATATTCTTACCCACTCTGGCACCCAGCAGCAGCACATGAGGCAACCCTATATCCAAGAAAATCCCTGCCAGTTTGGAGACAAAGCTCAAAAAAAGGAAAAAAGAATTAGTGCGACAAAAGTTAAATGAACTTTATTACACGTAAGTGTCTCGTTGCCTTCACACTGCTCATTTCAAATGAACTAATCATCTTGAGTGCTCAAGAACCATACACTCATGCAAATTATCTTCTTATAACTGAACGTTGTCATTAGGGTGACTCAATCCTTAAAATAACTTTTGAACTCTGGTATGGCAATAAAAACACAGTATCAGTCAGCCAAACAAAACTCTTGCAACAACACTACATGTGCTCCCTGATTCATGATGAAAATCCGATAATGCAATACATACACATTCAGCAGGAAGTGACTTTTGATTTTGGAATTAGGTAAGTGATACTCAGTATGATGCTCCCCTCACTTTCACTCTGGATATGGCGCTGAGCAACTGCACTCAACTTCTTGGGTCGATTATGGTGAGGCCTTTTCTGAGTGGAACTTGTCCTGCTGTCTGCTTACGTTGTCTGGTCACTGTGCTGTAGCTCACTTTCAGGGTGTTGGCAATCTTATTGTAGCCTAGGCCATCTTTATGTAGAGCAACAATTCTTTCCTTCAGATTCTCAGAGAGTTATTTGTCATGAAGTTCCATGTTGAACATCCACTGACAAATATGAGAGAGTGAGAGCAATACAAAACTGGGGAAGGAAAATGGATAAATGGGCACAATTTGGTCATTTTCACTAAGGGATGTACTTACATTTGGTGTCTACTGGAACATATCAAGTTGCTTACTGTATAAGACAAATTCATGCTTCCATTCTTTTCACTCAAGAAAAACAAGTTTTTTTTTTATCTCTCTTCCAACTAGAGTAACACGTCCAAGAAACCTATTCCACTTTCCAATACACAGCAATAAATATTAACTAGTGGTGTCAGCTTATTTATGCAACAACAGAGCAGTATATTCACACTGTTGCACAACCCATTCACTTTGCAGCAGTGTCTCTATCAGCTGTAAACTGTTATAAAGCTCTAACATTGCACTAGTCAGCAGAGTAAGTCACACCTGCACAATTTCACAACTCCATAAAATCACATCCAAAAGCACTATCAAAAAACATAATTCTTTTTCCTCTATATTTGTAATCAGACCTGTTTCTTTGCACTTTTAATTGGCGCAAAAGGCAGACTATCCATTACAGCTGCTGTCTTCTTCCTGCATTCTTCTCCACTGTCGAACAGTTAGGAGCATAGATTCTTATTGTATTTATTTATATTTTCATATGCATAACCTTGACTACCAGGTGTGTCTGTTTACCACAAGAAATGCATTGAGATTTCAGTGCATGATAAGTGCATTGTACTCTCGTAGACATATCTGTCATTGCAAAAATGACATGTTTAATGTCGTTCTTATTCTCTAACTAGTACAACCCCAAATCAGAAAAATGTGGGACAGTATTGAAAATGCATATAAAAAACACACAGTCTTTCACTGTAATACAGTCGATTCCGGTTAATGGGACCACATCGGGACGCGATGGTTTTGGTCCTAATAACCGGCTGGTCCGATTA
>JAVSBV010074768.1:0-10155 GCA_033117975.1 Parotocinclus spilosoma
CCAGCAAGACGTGCACCAACAACTTGTCCTCTTTTTAACTCTGGTATGTCACCCATAATGTTGTGTGCATTGCAAAATTTTACCCTGCTAATTGAACCGTCACACTCTGCTCTTACTGGTGCTCTTAGGGACTGCGGTAGCCTAGTGGTTAAGGTACTGGACTCTGGACCAGAAATCCCAAATCAAAGCCCACCTCTGCCAAGCTGCCACAGTTGGGTCCTTAAGCAAGACCCTTAACCTACCATTGTTTAAATTGTAAGACTGTATGAGTTGTAAGTCGCTCTGGATAAGGGCTGGAGGGTTGGAGGTAGTTTGGAGACATTCGTATTGTGGAAAGTCTTGTAAAGGTTCCGTCTAAAGTGCTACCTGTTTTTGGCTAAGCTGGAACGAAGCTTAACGGAAACTTTATCTGTTGTGTGTAATGCACCAGCATTTATTGTGGAAAAATGTTCATGTTGGTGGCAGATGTGTATATGTTTAACATCTTCTAATGTCTGTGTAATCAGATAAGAGTAGAATAAATCCTGCTACATACGAATGCGAATATGTAATTTGCCTGCTGCTGTGGTTTTATTGTTCAGGGTTATATCTTCAACCCCTTGAGGGGCAATATTTGCATTAATGGCAAAATTCCTTTCCCCAATGCTGCTTCTTAGTCCAAGTTGACGCTACAGTATTTATATTTTTAAATGGAAATGAATGAAAATACGAACTTGAACATGTTTTAGTAAAGCATTAACACGTGTTTTGAGTTTTTTTTTGGGGGGGGGAACTCTTACTAGAACATTCATAAGTATTTTAAGAAAGGTCCCTGGATCTCAGCTCATGATTTAAGTCCTGATGTGACAGCTAAAAAATGCTGAGAACCAAACCCCATCCTGCCTTGCCTGCATTTTGGATCAGAGCTCTCGCTCTGGGATTTTGTTTTCTCCACAATTCTTGCCATAAGGCTCCATTATTACAGATGTGCTTTAACTGACTTCCTATCAAATGGCGCAGGTACCAGGAGAGGCACTTATTCAGGTAGAGCTGTTTCAGTCTGCCAATGGAACATAATTAAAGGAATTTAGAAAAGCTTTGGGTTGCTTTGCATTCATTGCTTAACCTCTGAAGCCTTGCCAAGTGCGTTACGCTCCAGCACTGCAACCCCGCAGCTTTCGAAAACCCCAGTCATGATCCTTCATCCAGCTGGACGGAGCTATTCGTGATCTAGGTGGCACTGGAGCTGCACTGGGAATTGAGAAGTAATATCAACTGGGCGAGTGATTTCTCAGGCTGCTCTCACAAGGGAACCGTGCTAATGATGCAAATGTGGTAATTGCGTGGCCGACTCGAAGGACATGCATTAGTGACGCAAAAGAAATTAAGACATTTCAAATGTGTTTAACAGTCGTGCAATGCAGAAGATTTAACAAGGGCTAATAAAGAGTTTAACCCCAAATTACCTGTACAGCATTTTTACATGTCATCTTCCTTTCCTCTGAACATTGTGGTACACCAAATGATTTTTAAATGATTATGTTATTTTGACATTTATATGGTGCCCTATAAAGTGGAAATATGACTGTGGTGACTTAGTGGTTAACATTCTCCATATAAGGGTAGTTGAAGGTTGTAGGGTCACATCACATCTTTCTAAGTGTTAGTTGGTCTTTAGACTTTCCCCGAGACCATAAATGAGCTGTCGTGGTTGTTATCTCATAGTCTCTACCCAATTTGACCTAGGTTGTGTCTCAGTCTTGTCTCGGTCTCTGGGTAAGATGGATTTGAAAATTGTTGTCAAGACCAGCCAAGTCCAGTGTCCATATCTGAGGTAATGTCAGATATCGACTGAAACTCTACCATTATTGAATATCAACAATATCAATGGATGAATATTCATTCAAACAGAAAAAAATTATAATTTCTCCACATTCTACATTAAATCTAAACTCACATTGGCGGGTTAAAGGATCCAATCAATTAACCCGATTTGGTTAAACAGTCTGACGTTAACATACCATACCGCAAGCACACCATTCTGTTTTTAAGCACTCCTCTTCACTACAAAAAATATTTTTAAAAAATATTACTCATAACTTCATACAAATATATATATATATATATATATTTTAAATAACTCTAATATTATTCACAGAAATAGATTTCACAATCCCAGTGACATAAATGAACCTCTCGTGTGGGATTATTTAAAACATGTATACAGTTATGTTTGTGAAGTAGAATGCATTATGCTGAACATTATTACGAGGCTAATCTCAAACTCCTGGTCCACTCACAGCTTGCCCTGGTAGCCTTTACAGAGTGTCCAGTCACGCCGGTATATATCCCGAGTTTGATTGACAACGTGATAGCAGACACCTGGGGGCTCTACTATATAAGTACGACCCACAGCGTTGTCATGTCATTACACACACTCGTTGTACGCTGGGTTGTCCATTCGCTACGTTTCGTTGTATGAAATGCAAGCAATCATTTGTAGTCAGTCGGTAACATCCCAGGGTTTATAGTGCCGATGATCGCATACGGTGGAAACTCCGGAGGTATTTTCTGGTTGAGAAACAGAATCAGGGTTTCTCTTCCCCTCCTACATCGACTGGTAACAGAGCCTCACTCCGGTCCCAGTTCCGACTTCTTCACACGCCTCGAGCTCAAGCTTGCCCTCTGGCGTTCCGGAGCACCTCTGCGCCACTCGATCTGGGAAGCGTCGATCTGGGCCCATTCTTATTATATGTCGTGGGGTTCCTTCATTCCCGCATCCTTGGGTCTTAACCACATATCATAACAACATTAACAAAAGGGTAAGGAAGGCTTTCAGAGTGTCATATATGAACCTGCAGGAGCGCTTGAAAATACATGATGCTTCTTTATTTGTGGTATTCTCAAAACTATCGTTCTAATATATCATAGATGTGTAATATAAATGTCAGTAGAGACGTACCTGCTCTGAGAGGTGAAAACAATTGCGTCGTTTATAGCCTGTGCACCCTTGCGCCAGTTGCGATGTGTGGAAAAATGTGTAGAAAAAGTAGAAACTAAAGCTTTTTAGGACACTTTTTTGGGTGCCTGACTAGAATTACCTTAATAAAAAAGAAGAAGAAACAAAAAAATCTAGTAGCTAAAAGCTAAAGCAACAAGCCTGATTGTAGTTTACAATGTAGTAAGTAATAAATACAGATTTTCCTTTCCAAATGTATTAAGTAAAAGTAAAAAGTATTAAATGAAAGAATGAATCTGAATAAAATACTTAAATCATGACGTTTTGTATCTATAAAACCACCACACTCGTACATTTGCCTGTCTGTCCCTAGAATTCAACAATCCAGAGGCTGGAGAATAATTAAAGCCTTGGTGCTCAGTCTACACAACCTTAATTTCAGACCTACACAGTGTACCCCACCCCAGAATGTGGAATCCTTATGAATTTGTTTTGGACCGAGCACTGAGCCAGTGAACCAGGCTTCTGAAGGAACATCTGCATGCTGTCTCTGATGGTTTGTACTGGTCACCAGAGGCTTGTTTGCTGTCTGTAAGATGAATTGGTTATTAATACCAGAAGCTAAACATGTCTGGCACTCATTCCAGAAGCCATTTCAGATGCTTGCTTTACAGAGCGCCGTTCCAAATAAGCTGATGCGATTAGGCAGGGAGATAGGGAGTTGATATCACCCTCTGGACTGTTCCAAGCTTACGTTACAAATAATGATACAATTAGGGCAGGGAGATAGAAAGCCGATATCACACAGGGTTCTGAGCGAGTGGCGCTGGATTTAATGGAAGTGGGTTGAGCCATATTAGATAAGAAGGCGGATATTAGATAAGAAGGGAGGAACTGCATGCAGTTTAACTAATGCAGCATTAATTGTCCTTCAGGACACGAGTGAACAGATCTTATCCCAGATGCTTGTGTGGTCAGCTCTGGACTCTTACTATTTGAACAAAAGCACCATTGATTCTGCCTATATGAGGTAAACTGTTACAGAAAAAAAAAAAAATCAAAATGTAATAAGGTTTGGTCAGAGATAAGAATGCACAAGGTAACAAATTGTATGAGTACAGGAGCCATGACTCTTTAGTACTGCACACGATTTAAATGGGTTACACTGATCGCAGCAGGCTCAGCTATCACGTCTAATGAAAATCTCACAGCTCTCTAAGAAAGCTCAGTTGGTTCCTATGATTTATAATTTAATGACTCCTTTTTTGTCGCCTCCTTCCAGCAAGAAGTGTCCATCTGTTCCAAACCACATTTTATAGATTTTATTATCCCCATCGGATGCTCTTTGTGTCAGACCACCACCAGAAATGCACAATCTGACTGTCCAGTATAGTGCCAGAGGGCACGGGCAGATGCAGACAAAAATACATTAAAAATAAATTATAAGTTAGCAGTTATGTTTAACATGTTTAAGGACTGAAGCGTTTACCATGAAGTCTTTATAATCAAGCCCGGCCACTGTCGGATCCCAAACACAACCTGGATTTGTCCCTAAAGGTGATCCAGTTCCAGTCTGTAGCAAAACTCAACTGTTTACAAAGATGATTGTGGCTGGCTATTGATGGCAGGGCATGTGATGGGTGCTGTGACAACAAATTTCCTTTGCCAAATGCCTGAAAATGGTGCAGGTGGAGACATGGGTGTGCTGTGAAGGTGACACATGTTTCTGGATGGTGGTCTGATCGTCTGGTTAGGAGCATTTGGGGCACCACATACACATCCGTGTATAAGTATATATGTGTATAAATAAATGAATCAATGAGATAACATGACCAACTTCTTAACCCCAACGTCCATGTGAGCCACATAAAATGTTAATGGCAGCAACAGTAAATGGAATATGTTAGACCAAAAATGAGAGCAAACTTACAAAATCTGTTTTATCATTTCCACTGGAGGCAGCATCAGAAGCGTTATTTATTACAACAAGAAAAAGAGAACTTAATTAAAGAGCATCTAGTAAGGTTTGCCATGCTGGCAATTAGCCATCTAAGAGCAGTGAAAGAATCACAGTGAAACCACAGTTTATGTAAATTACCATAAAGGTGACCATTGTCTTTGCTGCAGACACCAGTGAGTGCTTCCAGCTTTAGAACCTGACCAGCTGTACCTTGAAGAGCAGCAGATGATGGTTGCATGTTTAGTATGGATTAAAACAGAAACACTTTCTCACCGACTGCAGTTAGCACAGCTGTAGCAACCCCCCATCTAACTTTGATAACTAAGAGAGAATTAGATGACAAACATCTGTAATGTAATGAAGCAGCTCCAGTGAGATGCTCTGACAGTTTGCAGATGTTACAAGCTGCTATATGGACCTGATCCCTTATGTGATTTTATCTGTTGCCCACTATCAGTGTTTCCTATCTGTAACTGAGATGGCTCAATATTTGGAAAGATCAAGATGTTTATAAAGTGTAGGCACTTTTTCTAAACAAGAAGTCCATCACTTACAGTTTGATGCAGTGATCTGGTCTGGTTTGAACCAAAGTTCATTTTAAGGTTACAACCGCAATATAGAAAACCCTGGCACAGTATGGAAAATGGAAATGAAAACAAAAGGAGCCTTATATTAACCTTCACATTTATTTTAGTGTAGACAGTATGAACTCAAGCTTTTAATGATTTTATGTTTGTCAAACATTATTTCATTTGTTAGTAAAAATCCATTCCCAACACATTTTTAAAAAGTTGGGAGGTGGCAATTTAGGGCTAATGACAAGGTTAAAAAATAATAATTATGATGTGGTTTTAAACAGGTGATACGGGTTACGGATAAACTGGTAACCACGCATGGCTTTGAAAAGCCAAACTTGGCAGAGGATCTCCACTTTGTAAACAAATGTGTACAAAAATGACTGAAATGCTTAAAAACTCAAAAACGATTGGACAGTATTAGCATATTTCTCCCTCTACAGTAAATAAATGAATGGCAACATCTGTTTTCTTTTTGTTTTGCTTTTTTTGTGATGGGTGGCCGGTGGGGGGCTGTTTAAGCTCTAAAATGCAAGAATGAAATTAAGATGACCAGAAAAGAAAAGAAAGGTTCATACTGTCTGCAATAAAATAACTGAATATAATTCAAATATAAGGTGCACCACATTTTTATTTTATTTGCATTTTTCCTTTTGTCTCAACTTTTTCTGATTGGGTTTGTTTCTTTGTCACATGAGGTGTATACTATTTGTACAGCAACTATTGTGTATATTGTTAGAAGTGCTAAGTAGATCTTTTTTAAAGAATATTACTTCCATACCTGCAGGGCAAATCAAAACTATTGCTGTAAAAGTAAAACATTTTTTGAAAGTAGTTCATCCAGCCGTGATTAACCCACTCTTTATGGTCAGAATCATTTTCTGAGCTCAGTGCTGACATATTTTAATTACTGCTATTGTAACCAAGGCAAATCAAAAATATCGACAGTTCCCAAACTGCACTGCATATAATGCTTAGTGTATGTCATTTAGGAACATCGACTGTTATCTTCCAAACTAAGAGAGAGATGGTTTGATGGTGTTACTGAGGGGATGCTGAGCATGCAGACAACTGCAAAATCATCCATACCTCATCCAAGCTCTCAGTGAGCTCCAGCAGCCTCCTGCGAGGAAGGGAAATGACCTGCCTCCACCGACCTGACACCCACTCCATCTTCAACTCTCCAGCTCCAGATAGCCGTGAAGGAAGATCATTTATATAATTGAGCCCTTTATGTACAGGTGCAAATAGTGCATTTTCATCTAGGTGAGGAATCGATTGAGGGTGCCATCGGTCAGCAGATGACAGGGTTGAGGGTGGGTTTTAAACTGAGCAGTGATGAAGGATCACTTTAGAGTCTTGTTGAAAAAATCCGAATGTACACCCGATCTAATGATGAGGCTTCTAAACGTTGAGACCAAACGTTTGGTCGTGGAAATCTGTCCCAAAGAAATGTTTTCTAGAATGAGCAGATCAAGCATGTCGCTAATACTGAAAAAGAAAAAAAGATGGCATACTTGGGTTTTCCATATAGTTACAAGACACAAGACAGTCCCACAACTATAAAACTCTACAGAAGGCATGGGAAGGAATTTCTCCTTTGTATCCTCAGAAACTAGAAAGCAGCTGTCTATATCTTATGTTACTTAATATATTTAGTTTGTAGTTTCTTTTTGGAAAATTAAATGGATGCTTTAATGGTTAGTAGTTGAGTACAGGGCATACAACACACAACACAAATAACCACCCCACAATAACACAACACTACTTATGTCTTCATAATTATTATAGTTAATCTTAGAGTGAATGGAGTAAAAAAAAACTTTAAAATGTTAACACTGCATTAGTTTTAGTTCTATACTTGCATGAACTTTCCAATCAAACCATGGTAAAAGGTGAAAGGCTTTTAAAAAGATTTTTAAAGAAAAAAACTTGTAAAGGTTCTTAAGACAAACAAACACTAAGAGGTTCATTAAAATGTCCTAAATGCTATTTTGAAATATATATATATATATATATTCTAAAGTAGTATCTTTTTATCTTGATTATTTTTTTTTTACAAAAACGTTTTTTCTTTAGAAAATCTATCATTGTTCTAGCATGTAGCCTATTACCTAATTACTTGTTTTCTTTACAGCGCTCACAAAAACATTGTCTGCTGCAACTGTCTTTCATTAAACACCATTTGCAGTTGATTAAGGGTTCTTTTTTTATATTAACTCAACAAACATTGAGTTTTTAACCCAGTGAAGCTGACTGTGCTCTATATCTCGCCACTTACATTTCTGACTGATAAGACTAACAATAAAATAAACAAACTGAAACAAATTGAAATCATTAGGAAAAGAAATTATATCAGCGGGATCCTAGACTTTTGATTTTCTGCTGTTTGTAAAATAAAAACAGCCTGCCTTATAAATCAGACCTATTTTAATCAATTAAAATGTATCATTTAATATATATTAAACAGTTATTTGGAAATTCTGTTCTTCGTCTATCATGACTGAAGGCTGTAGTGTTTTAGCAGCAGGGTATTTGATTAGGTTAAATTTTTTTTGGCATGTAAAATCGATTTTTTGTAAAAATAGATTTTTCCCTCCATTATTTCCCCTCCTCTTTAACTTAAAATCGAACAGAAAGCAGTGATAACCAACCACAGTAGGCCACGCAGCAGGTTTCACGGTGGTAATCATCTGCACCTGTTTCTGTTTAGTGCGCCTGTATAAAGCTCCTCGTTAGCTTTATGCAGGTGCGAAGCTTTGATGTTTTCCCTGGTTTTGGTTCACGTCCCCGTACGTGTTTTTATCGTTTATGAGTTACCCTTCGTACCTGTTTTTATATACTCCGTTTTTTCGTTGCAATAAACCTTATCTACCATCCATACGCCAGCGCATCTTTGTCTCCTCGCTCTGGACGTCTCATTTGTTACAACAGTGTAGTAACTCCCTTTTTCATTCAGTTATCTGGAGACGATGTTCCTGCAAGGCTCAGTATCTCAAATCTTTTACATTATTTAATTTAATTGTTTTTTTTTTTACTTCATTTTACTATTTATACAAACATAACTATTTTAGTTAACATCTAGGCCACCCAAAGAGGTCGAGTCCCTTTTTGAGTCTTGGCCTCCCAGAGGTTCTCCAAATTTTAGTATGTTTTTCCTTTCCACTGTCACCCTAGGCTTGCACAATTTGGGATAGGCCTTTTAAGATAATATAATATTGTGAAGCTTCTATGACACAATGCACCATTGTAAAAAGCGCTATAGAAATAACTGGTATAATTGGCTTAAATCTAAGCATTTGCTATGAAGTCTCAGGATACCAGTACAGAAAGCCTGCAAAGTGTCATCCCATCTCTTATATCATATGCATTCTGAAGAGGTTCCTAGATTTTCAGCAGACAGGTCTATTGTTAAGTCACCAAGTCGGTGGTGAAGAGTGAAGATGTCAGAGATTTTCTCAAAGGATTCAGAGAATGACAAGGCATCCGTTCAGTTGTGGCTCTGGGGTCTCTGTCAAACAAAGTGACATCAGTTTTAAGGTTGGCAGATCCCAATAAAATAGCTGGAAAAACAAAAGTGTTTTTACTTCACAATCACATAATTAAACACAGTTTCAAAGGAATTAAGTTTTAGTCAGTTCATGTCAGTTACTGTTGTATTGCTCTTTCACTTACTGTGTCTTATTTTTCTTTACTTTCTCTAAAAGAGATGCCTTTAGACGTTGTCCTTCAGTGTGTGTTGTGAGCACACCTCGGTGACTGAACAGGTGATTAACAGCATTTGTCTTGCATTCATCCTGCTACACAAACACAAATAGCTGCAACCTGAGTGAGCCAGTGCTCATTAAACACACTACACTGTAGAACCAAGAGGTTTGTGTGTATACAACAATTACATTCAAAAGCCTCAGTGTTTGTATAGAGTGTTTTTCATTTGCTGCTACAACTTTACGTTATCATGGTCAGCAGAAAACAGGATTCAGACGATTTGAAAGTGTTATTATCAAAACTAGGCACAAAATAGCAGGACAGGATCAGTTTAAAAAAAGAGACCAGATTCAAATTATAAACACAAGACAAGGGCAAAGTATAAAGAGTCCAAGAATTGTGCAGGGTTCAAATATGGGTGTGGGAGTGAACTATGTTTATAATACATAGTAATATGCACTGAATTGAATATGTGCTTATTATAGACATCTTTCTTCTGCTTTTGTAACTGTATATAAAGCTTTAAATAGTTTCTTAAATAGTTAGAGAAGACTGAGATTAGACCAGTAAAGCTTTATTTAATGACTACAGTATCCTGAAGCGTTGATTTTTTTTCCATAAAGTGTTTCTCTTTGTACATGGATGTAGGAGAAAATCAGCTTAACTAAGGGGAAACAATGTAGACTTGGACGAACATGCTAAACCAGGCTGAGAATTAAGCCACCAACACTAGTTCTTGTATTTTCGTCCTACTAATGGCCAGTTTTGTGATGGCAGTTTCCTCTAGAGAACTTTTAGCTGGAACTGTTTTACAGTGCACTCTGCCATACAGGCCTGATTGGTGGATTGCTGCAAAGATGGTTGTCCTTCTGCGAAGTTCTCCTCTCTCCACGGAGAAACGCTGGAGCTCTGACAGAGTGACCATCGGGTTCTTGGTCACCTCCCTGACCAAGGCCCTTCTCCCCCGATCGCTC
>JAVSBV010074779.1:0-10154 GCA_033117975.1 Parotocinclus spilosoma
ATTTCCTTTTTCCAGCCACTTATTGCTACTTGTCCCAACTTTTTTGGGATTTGTTGACACTGTGAAATTTTGAAGCAGCATATTTTTCCTTTAAAATGTTACATTTACTCAGATTTAACTTTTGATCTGTCATTTATGTTCTATTACATTTTATCACATATCACGTATTTTATTCACAATTTGTTTAGTGTCCCCACTTTTTTGGAATCCGCTTTGTATCTTTAACAATCACTTCTTGTTACAAGAAGGACCAACAATACTTTTCAAGGAAAATGTAAAGTGCTCAAAAAAAATTAAAGTGAAAGGTGTGGCTGAAATTAATTATATTATTGATTTTTAACTCCGACAAAATGTATACAAATCCCTCACATAATAGCACACTACATGTCATATTTGGCAAGATGCATGACGTTTTAAATAGCTGTTCTGAGCATTCAATTAAATATCACAATTTAAATTGTTATTTACAGTTAGTTTTGTGCTGTTGAATAACTGCAACATGACCTAGTCTTTAAACTGCTGAATAAAATATAGATACTTTCCTGAAATATGTTGTGAAATATAAATACATTCACAAACATTTCTTGAATTGTGCGCAGTTAAATAGTTTACTTACCTGATTTAGTTCAAAGAGAAATTAATGTTGTTTTAAGACAAATTCAGTTGAGGTATTTATATCACCATTATTTGCGTTCATACACTCTCTAGATAAACCCATTGCTTAAGGAAGCTCAAAGTCACAATTGTGTTTGTGCATGTGGCCTTATATTTTGAGAACCTTTTAGAAATGTCAGTATTTCTGCATATTTTTGAGAAAAAAGGGCAAAATGAATACTAAGGTATTTGCACTGGCCAGAGTGCAGATGGGAATTGTAATCAAAATGAATTTTGATCCATGCATTGTAATAATGGTAACAAACTCATCAATAAGTACGGAGTTGGGAGCTTTGAGTTCAATTCAATGAGTTGAATTCAAAGCTTTTAATAGTTCATCTTGAGTAATTACTTTATCCTGTTGGAAAAGGGATGTGAATTAAAATGTAGGAAACTTATTATAAATATATAACTATTATTAAACTCTAAGACATCCGCCGACTGCCTGGCAGTGTAGAATTAGTCTATTTAAATTGCATATGGCAAAATGTAAATGCTAATATTGAGATAAACGCAGCAACAAATGGCCCAAATGCTGCTGGCAATTTCTCTCAAATTGTTTCAAATATAATTGGTTTGAAGACAGCATGCAGAGAAACAAGGGATGATTAAACATTGTGGTATCAGTAATTAGCTTAATAAATTTCACTTTTCGAAACATGATCTTATTCAAAATAACAAAATTTGACATTTTATACAGACAAAAAAAACAACACATTTAAATAAAATTAAAATCAAATTAATGAAATCACTGATATGAAAGACTTGGTTATAGCTAGATTAAGCTGGTGGCAATTCTTTAGTCCTAAGATGATATTATAAGAGAGCTTTGTTATATGCATGAGTGGCTTCTATACTTGTATTATGTCAGTAGTTCAACTGAATGAAGTATATGTACTTCAAGAACACAAATGCACCCAACTTATTATACTGTACATTTCTTTCTCTGTCTCTCTTTTTCCTCTATATATCCTGTGCTGTAATATGTATGTTCAAACTGTACATAGACACATAACCATTTATGATGTAAAGATTTACCTGAAGCTCATGAATAAACAAAGAGTAATCTACAGATACATTCGGCATACAGAACAATGATGAATATTGCTGAAACAGGGATATCACCCTGGTTACACCACTCTGGTAAATAGTGGGATTCTTTAAGAACCTTTAGATATGCTGGCACTGACGTTATTTTAAAAGAAGAGAGAATGGGCTGTTTTAGTTTAGTACTGCATGTATGTAAAAAGACTAGTTATGTTTCATCCATTCATACATTTTTGTGTTTGTTAGTTTTAGTTTTTCATTTTCCCCACCATTGTAGCTGTCATGTTTGTAGCTGTAAGGATACCTCACCATGTATAATACAATAAACAAAAATATAATATTATTGGAAATTCCCTTTATAATTTCGTATTACCGTAATAATAACAATTGTTTCTGTATCTTCACATTAATAACCCAGTACAACTTAAATGAGGAGTCATACACATTTTGTGTGCAGCAGGGATAGTGTAAGGAGGGACTGAGATCGCTGAGAACTTGGCAGCATCACAGGGGACTGGGAACCACTGGCCAGTCTCAGAAGGGACTGAGCAGGGTTCTTACTAGAAGATTGGCACCGGTTTGCAGAAGCAGAATATACAAGAATCAGGGAACAAACAGAGATCATTAAACAAAGAAGAATTTGCAGACGGGATTGACAGACAAGGACAGGAACAAATGCCCATAACAATATATACAAATAATAATAATAACTAACAAATTGGGCACCAGTGAGGAATTAAGGAAATAGAATATGATGTGCATTTCTGTAGGGAGTAATGTGGCTAGAGTGATAAATGCAGGGGATGTAGTACGTGACTTGGTCGTGACACTGTCAGGTTACCTAGAAGTAGATCCCATAACCGATTCACATAAAAAAAATACTAATAAAGTATACGTAATATTAAATAAGCACAAATAATTACCTAAATATAGGTTTGAGTCCCAACAGCATTTCAAGGCTTTCAAGGTATGTTTGGTTGTATTTGAGGGACAGGCGAGATTAGCCAACAACTATGATCTGGATTTATGCTACATTCATTAATGTGCAAAGCTATGCCATTGAACCACAGCTGTCAGTGCATGAGACTTATGTTTGTATAGTAAATAGGACACCATAAGGAACTGCTAGTTAATTTGTTTAGAAAAGTTTTCTGCAAAGCTAATGCCTTGCTCATGTTTGGAATTGTCCTTATGTCCCTTATTTTGGCTGTTCATAATTTTCATATTTTTGATTAATTATATACCAATGTCCTATTCTTTAAAAGCAGATTGCAGTTCCTGACTAAATAAAACGTCTCTCATGTGACCACACTGTACATTAGTATAACACTGCAAAGCCAGTACAGCCAGTTGTAGAAAATATGTGAGCTGAAATTAGATATTTTTGTAATCATTATTGCAAAAAAAAAATATTATACCATAGGTGGCAAAAATTACAATTGAGGGTGGTCTAGGCATATTTATTTTCACACAGCCCTGTGGAAAAAATAGCATGAATCATTTCCATATACTTGGTTTCTGGCAAACAAACAAGTGAGTGTTATAACCAAGTAAACAGTATATTGTATCACTTGCAAAAAATCACATATTTCAGCAGCAAGCTGTGAAGAATGCTTTCTCACTGCTTCAATTCCAGGTGAAACATTTTGTACAGAATAATAAGCTTATGTGCGGTAGGCATGTGTGCCTATTTTAATGCAGTGGCAAAAAGACAAATGAGGGGAGAAACTTAGGTTATTCAATATGACAATTGTGGCATATACACATAACATAATGGCAGAATTAAGGTATGTTTTAGTTTCTGAATAAATTACTAGATTGTCTAAAAGCATGTTAAGTGCTCTCTTAAAACTTATAATCAAGACTAAATGACATAAATGCATAAAACAATAACCTAACCCTTTCCCTAACCAGAAGCCCTGGATGACCAGAAAGGTTCGCCTCCTGCTTAAAGCCAGAGATGCTGCCTTCAGGTCTGGAGACCAGGAGGCTTACAGCTCTGCCAGAGCTAACCTGAAGAAAGGGATCTCTATTGCCAAGCACTGCTACAGTGATCTTTTGACCCCCAACATACAGTATGTGGCAAGGCATACAAACCCTGACTGACTTCAAACCGCCTAGTACTGTAACGTCCACCAACTGTGCCTCACTTCCAGATGAGCTAAACCACTTCTATGTTCATTTTGATCAGGGAAACAAGGTGGTGCCATCAAAAACAGTTTCTCCTGTTATGATATGGGTTTGGACACAAGGATGCGGTAATGAAGGAACCCCACGACATATAATAAGAATGGGGAAATAACCAAGAAGGCAGAGCAAAAGGCTCTCCAATATACAAAAACAAAACGCGGAAATCACGCAGCTGTGATGCGTCCCGAATGGGAACGGGGCCAAAGGGCGGGCGTGAGGTGAGCAAGATAAAGCACCGATTTGGGATGCTTCCAAAATCGAGTGGTGCGGAGGAGCTCCGGAACGCCAGAGGGCGAGCGTGAGCTCAAGCGTGTGATGAGCGCACAAGGAAGTAGAGTAGCGACCCCAGGTGATCGTTATTACGTCATTAGCCAGCATGGTGATAAAAGCGGCTATTGGGATACGCTCTGTAATAGCGGAAGACTGCGCGTTCGTGAGCGCGAGGTAGGAACTCCTTTTTTTAAAAATGATTTTTAATTTGACATTTGTCGCACACTGAGCAGGTGAATGCATTGAAATCAGCTGGTCCTGATGGTGCTTGGTACCAAGCTCACTCTACCATCTACATCAGCAGATATGCAGTGGAGAAGGTGTCCAACTTCAAGTTCCTTGGCATCCACATCTTCAGTGATCTCACCTGGTCTCTGAACTCCTCCGTCCTGGTTAAAATGGTCCTACGAATCCTCAAGAAAGTTCACCCGTCTTCCTGGATCCTGGTGAACTTCTACTGCTGACCCCAAAGCACTCCAGTAAGCGGTGAAGATGGCCCAACGCATCATAGGCACCCAGTTACCCACCCTTCAGGACATCTACTACAAACGCTGTCTGGGCAGGGTAAGGAACATCATCAAGGATGTTTCTCACCCGAACCATGGACTTTTCACCATCCTCCCATCTGGCAGGTGTTACAGGACATTGCGGTTCCACTTTTTTTCATACATAAACACCGCACAGACACTTTACACTGCGCTGCCATTAGCTTCATCTTTGCACCCTCAGTACTTTTACTGCACTTTATTCATATTTGCCAACCCATACCAATTTTGCACAGTAATATTTATCTACTGCAGATATTATTTTTAAATTCAGTATATACTGTATATTACTACTACACTTTATGTACATAACACTGTATATTGCACTTCTGGTTGAATGCTAACTGCATTTAATTGGTTCTGTACTTGTACTCTGCACAATGACAAAGTTGAATTCAATAAAAAAAATCCAATAAATAATAATAGAATATTGGTTATAGTGTTGGTGTTATCTTATGTTGGACTCTAACAAGTGTTGGATATTTCTTTGAGATTCAGTGCCATGTTGACAAGACAGTACTATGCAATTCTTTAAGATTTTAAGAGTGCATGTTCAGTTTGATATCGGTTTTTATTATGCTTCAACATGCTGGCCATGAAGGGATGCATATGGTTAGCAACAATACTCAAACAGTCTAGATCACTTGTTGAAGCTATGGTAGCTTGATATTAATGTGTGCCAACATTTCTCACACCATTATAAATCCACTAGCCTGGAAACATGGCATTGTTGTGGTTGATGTCAATTCCTGATTCATCGGAATAAAACATTTTTCTAGTCTTCTTCTGTTCAGTTGTGGTGAGCCTGTAATCACTGCAGCCTTTGCTTTCTTTTCTTGGCTGACAGAATCGGAACACAATGTGGTCTTTTGCTGTTGAAGCCCAGGTGCTTCAAGGTTCAACATATTCTGCATTCTGAGATGCTTCTCTGCTCAATACAATTGTATAGCATGGTTATCTGTGTTACTTTGAGCCTTTCTGTCAGATTGAAAAAGTCTCTCATCTCCAATCAATTGCCATTTTGTAGAACTGCTGCTCAACGGATGTTTGTTTTACTTTATTGCACATTTTTAATTGATTTCTAGAGACTGCTGTACACACCTAAATGTAATCAATCCTCTGTGCCAAGCAGTAACATCTGCTTTTTAACCAGTTTTCCACACATCAAATAATACATTTACTGCACTGTACCTTTACATTTACAGCATTTAGCATATGCCCTTATCCAGAGCGACTTACAACTTATACAGTCTTACAATCCCAGCAATTGTGGGTTAATGGCCCAACTGTGGCAGCTTGGCACAGGTGGGATTTGAAACCTGGACCTTCTGGTCCACAGGCCAGTACCTTAACCGCTAGGCTACCACATTCCCATCACACACCCTGCATGTATTTATAGCCTGATCAATTATCGTGCAATGCCATCTGCATGAGCCTGAAAATATGACCTGATTCAATTCCTATTATACTAGCTATCTATTATACTGTCTTAAGTATACAGTTATATTACTACCAATATATTATTCAATTTTCCAGCTGAATAATAAACAAAGGCATTTTTCATTATTACTCCAATCCAATTTAATCTCCAAAAAACATTACCTATAATTCTTGACAGTCTTAACTCTTAAGTTCACAGACATTGTGCTATAAATCCCATTCTCCTTTAGATTGATGTGTGTAGCAAGAGGTCTGAAAACAGCCACTTCTGCCAGCAGTTAACCAGAGTAAACTGTAAATCAAAGTAATGGATATATCGGAGACATATTTTTCCCCTTAAGCCAAGACAATTTCACTCTATCTCAGTGAGTGTACAAGAGAAGCATCAGGGTGGAAATAAAAAATGCAGAGAAATAATCTATGTATATTTACATATACATTAATTAGCAGACCCCCATTATCCAGAGCTACTTAGAACACATATTATCTTACAATATAAAATTTAAGCAATAAAGGCTTAAGGACCTTGCTTAAGGGCCCAACAGTAGCAACAATGCAGAGCGTGAATGTTAACACTGGACCTTCCTCTCAATAGAAGAGTATCTTAACCATTGGACCACCCCTGTCCAGTGGGCTAAATGAGCATGACAACCTTGGAAGGCAAACTGAAGAAAAAGAAAATCCGATAGTTTAAAGGGACTGGTTGCATATTGTCTTGTAGAAAGAGCTGGCTTTGTCTTTGGGCATCATGAGGCCCGAGGTAGCTAATCATTGCCATCATTCCTTTCCTCCAAATCCTCCTCAGATATGTTCTCAGGAAGCCTGAAGCACTCTTCATAAAAGTTGACCAGTGACTGACTGAGGTGCTGCCTTGTCACCTCGCTGTGGAGGAAGTGGCCTTCATCAGGATAGATCTATCACAGAACACAAATATAATTAAGGGTCATGTGTCCATGACAAGATAACAGCTATGAGTTTTTTAGATGTCTTTTTCATTATTAGATTACTAGCTGTCAAGAGGAGCAACAGAGCAAAAACGTCCTGCAGAATATCTAACCCTAATTATCTTGCAGATAATCTGACCCACCAAGTAGCAGTCTGTTAAAATAATGTGATTTAAGCAAAGGAGATTCACAAATTTGTGATGTAATGAGATTAGCTCATGTGCTAGCCCATATAATTCATTTAAGTGATGTACAATATTTTGTGTATTACTAAAAATGGGAACATAACACTGTACTGCAAGCTCTTATTTGGTGTGTACCTGCTTTTTCTTGATTATCTTAAATTTAGTAGCATGCTAATCAATAGCTTAAGTTTACATGCTTTAGTGCTTACTGCAAAGCATGGATATTACTTTAGATGATTGGAGTACACACAAATTACACAACCACACCTTATACACGGGGTTAGTTACCTGTAGAGTATAGTTTGCTTTTGCTCTTATTAGTTCAGAGATTAAGTTGGCTGTGTGCTGAAAATGGACCTTTTCTGCAAAAACAAAATAGAGAATGACTACATGTTACTAAAGAGTTGATATAGATAAATGAATTAACTTTACCTAAATGTTAAAAAGTCCCAAACCAATAAAAGTTCTGAACCTACCATCTGCAGTCGGATGAATGATCAAAAGCTTCTTATCAACAAGTTGAGATATCCGGTGTGTAAGATCCAGTTGCTACAATTACAAAACAACAAAAATGTATAAACAATAGGACCAAACATGTACAATCAATATAATTATTAATTATATAAATTGAGATTATTACATTATATCCTTGTCTGTCTGGTTTTGGAAACCCCAGGTATCGTTCTGAAAATGCAGATGCTAAAAACAAGAGATGATAATTTTCCTGGAATTTGACTCAATGAGATCAATGAAATCTGACACAGTAACATGCAGCTACAGCAGAACCCTACAACAATCATAATTTCCCTTATACATAGAGTCATCAACATATGTATTTATGCTACAGTGCCAAATATTTGTACTTCCTAAAACTACTGTCCAAGTAACTCTTATTCAATTTTTTTTTTGCAATATATATGTTTACAAAACATATTATCATTATATGTACTTAGCATTTGGGTTTATTAATTACATACTTAGTCAAATTCCAAGTTATCTGTTAACAAGTTATTAACATATATCATTCATTTAAGTTTAAATGCGTTTTTTAATTTTTTATTGTTCTTTTTGCCTTCCCTTAAACTTTCAGCTTACCATAAAGTTGGAAATCAGTGATGGGTGAGACCACAACCCCACATTTTGGAATGGAGCTGTCAGAGCTGAGCAGAAGTTTGGTGATGTATCCTCCATACACCTGTAACAAAAAGCATGTCATAATAACATTACCTTGGCTTTTTCATCTCCTCCACCCTCAGCACTGAGCAGGTCAGTGTTCCTCCAGTTGAAAACCTTTAATTCAGGCTTTAAATTATTTGGTAATTAACTGAAGAGGCTAATCAGGTGTATATAAAAGTGGGTTACAGCAGGAAAACAATGACTGGCACCATGATTGCATTGTAGCATTAAATCACACCAGTTTTATTTCAGAAACAGCAGTAACAACACAGTGAGCTACAACATAGCAAATCTATATCTAACTGAACTAGATCATGGGGAGCCTTCACCTCGCAGCTCCAGAGATCTCTGACATGATTTCTGATCTAAACATTGTGGAATTAGAGCCACATATGCTTCTCCATGTTTGGAACGACGCCTGATGTGATATGTTAGTGTAAAATTGAAGTTATGGTAGTCAAAAAGAAGATTTCAGAATAAGTGAAAAAGTAATCAAGTGACAGTGAGATTGAGGTGTGTGATTCTGACCGGAGAAGATATGATGCATAATTTGCTAAGATGTATAGGAGTCTACATACATGTACTGGAATATTCATATTCATCTTCTGTAATCTTACTGAAACTGGAAATGGACAGATAGAGGTTTTACCTGCCCAAAAGCTCCAATCCTGGTTTTGTCAATGAATGGTTGCTTTTTTAAAAAGCTGAAAAACACAAGTTAAATGTTTTAGTAATTTGTATATATTAAGCCCTATATACACTAAACTGACTGACACATTATTAACTGGATTATTTTTTTTTAAATATGTAAAGATCTGATTGAGTCAGTATACAGGAAAAAAAGAATTGTAGCAACTTTCTAGTAATGTCTTTGCTGGCTAAAATATTGGATCAGTTTGTGATTTTTATATTTAATAGTGTGTCCAGTGATTTTACCTTAAGTTTAATTATAGCCCCAATTAATGACGTTCCAAAGAAACATAAATAAAAACAGAACAAGATGATTTGCAAATCTGTTTCAACTTATATTCAACTGAATGCACTACAAATACAAGACTCAAGACTCAAATATTCACTTATTTTTTAATGCCTGCAACACATTCCAAAAAAGAAACATTCCACAGGTGAACAGGTGAATTAAAAGCAGGTGAGGGACATTATTTACTAAAAAAGGTAGGTTCACAAGCAAGAATGGGGCGAGGTTCACCACTTTTTGAACAATAAACGCAATAGATTAAAAAAACAACAATGAAATTAAAACAATAGTACCATTAAAGAAAAAAAGTTAGAAAAGAGTGTACTAAACAAAACTGAAGGCCTAGTGGGACGACAGTAGGTCCAGGACCAGGAGGTCCAGGGTTCAAAACCACAGTTGGGTCCCTGAGCAAGGCCCTTAACCCACAATTGCTTGGATTGTAAGACTGTATTAATTGTAAAAGTCACTCTGGATAATGACATAAATGTAATTTAAATGTAATGGTCAAACAGAAATGTTTTTTTCAGCTTGGATTTAAAAGTGTCTGGACTCTAACTGTTTTTTTTAATTATCTTAGATATCTGCTTGTCTCGTATCTGTACAACATATCATATATGCAGTATATAAGCTAGTCCTACAATATTAAGTGATATGGAATGGAATGGAATTAACCGTACAGTCGCAACCGACCCTCGGTCACTTGATGGATCATCGATCTCCACACATT
>JAVSBV010074790.1:0-10154 GCA_033117975.1 Parotocinclus spilosoma
TTTTGTAGTAAATGGAAATGTTAGGCAAAGACCTGTAGGTGGCAGTAGAGGGTAGAGTTTTCGGGTAGTGATGCCAGTTTCTTGGGATTTTACATACGGAAATTGCGTACTGAACATGTTTTTGGTCCAATTAAGCGGAATTGTGGTCCAAATAAGCGAATAAAATTACTCGTATATAACAGGATTTGGTCCGAATAAGCGGCTGGTCCCATTAACCGGTGGTCGGAATCGACTGTATATTGAATAATGTTCCTGTCACTAATTCTTTGGGAATGGCTGAAGATTTCACTGAAGCTGCAAGCCAAGTAATAAAAGCACAAGAAACCTTTTCATGGATATTAGGATGGGAAAACACCCTGGAGAGGGCATCAGTCTATCACGTGTCATCGCTGACTACCCCAGTCAATCGCACTGAAGGGCAGTTTAGTGAAGTCCCACCACCTAGTGGCATGTTGTGAGGTCAGCAGGTAGAAGAATAAGTGAAACCAACTCACAGACAATGAGAAAATGTAAAGCAAAGTGTAGACAACTGACAGCAGTGGAAGGTGTAACACCGCCCCCCAACCCCACCCCACCTCACCCACCCCAACCATTCAGTAAATCTGAGAAGCTAACTGGCAGCTTATTTCCATGACTGTATTTGTTTACTGTGTTTCTTTCTTTAGGTCACTTTTCCTGTATAATTTAATTTTAACCAATTGATTGTCTTGGCTAGTACATTATATAAGATTACACATGTGGCTACATTTGCGGTATTGCATTTAGTCCCAGGATTTTCCACTCTTGTGTTGGAGCCTTTCTAAATTCCTATTTTTTTATCAAAAATAATTACTAACATTCAGGACATGAGCTTATTACAAAGCCTTGTGACAGATCAGGTTTACTAAAGGTAGTGGGCCCCACACTCTGAAATAAAGGTCATTTGTTGATGGTGTTGTACCAACCAGGGTACTTAGTCGTATCTTTAGTGTACATTCTTCCTCTGGAAAAAACATGTACTGCACATTTTACTGTTTATAGTACAGTAATGGTATTTAAGGTCCAGAGACTGTAAGTTCCATAAACGATTTTTAAATGAGCATCACATGTACTTTCTTAAGTAAAAGAAAAGAAAACAAATACAATCAATGAACATTTCTGAATCCTATGAGAAATCATAATGGATAATTACACTCTGCTCTGCTCCCACCAGCTGGGCCACATCTTCCAGCAGCGTCTCTGCAGACTCCCGAACCTATGATGAGGTTCCATACGAGAGTGTTCTGGTATGTCATATACCCTAAAAGGTGTTACTAAAGAACCATTTGACCTCTCCTGTTTGGCTAGATCTGAGATATGATATAATATAAAATATCTATTATTTCCTGTGATGTTCACCCTGCCCTAACTTTTCTTTATTTGTGTTTCTCTCACAACTGATCGGTAATGGTTCTAACAGGTGGATGATTCTCAGGTTAGTCCAGGAACCAAACTAAAACGCCACTCTTCTCTCTCAAGCGCTGATAACGGAAAGGTCAGCTCTGAAGTCACTGTGAAGAGACATGGCTCCTGTAAGTCTGCAGCTACAAAATTCTTCAATGTCTTCTTGTCAAGTGCTCGGAATCATTTCTAGTTCATTTATTTCATGTAAATTCCAAACATTTGTATCTCAGCTGAAAATCAGTATGGTAAATATGGGAAGACGAGAGCAGAGGAGGATGCACGTCGATACTTAAATGAGAAAGAGCTGCTCGAAAATCAGAAGGAAGAGATCCGAAAAACTCTGGTGTCATTCCGCAAACAAAAAAAAGAGCTAAAAGAGCAGCTAAAGGACGCTACAGGTGAACGCATAATCAATTATGGTGATCTTTCATTTGAACCTGTTTGCCCATTTACACCAACTCTTACAGATCCAATTAAATGAAAAAGTACGCAGTTGCTAAACTGTGCACAAAATTAACAGGTAAACAACAGAAAGAGCTGGAAAGACATCTGGCTCAGGTTGATGAGAGCTGTAAAGGAAAGGAAGCTGAGAGGGTTGACTTGGAGCTTCGACTTTCTGAGGTGAAAGAGAATTTGAAGAAATCTCTGGCTGGCACTGTGCTAGGAGCGGCTCCTGAGCGCAAACCTGCTAGGAGGGTACATGCTTATTTCATGTTCGACCCTAAATATTAATGGTTAAATTCACTACGTGTGTCTTAAGTAGCATAAATATCTACTAATGTGGATTATTTAGAGAAGGACTATTCAATGGTGGACCTGTGGGTGAGATGTCGCCCTTGACAATATTTTTTATTTCTTTCTTTCACCTGGTTCTTCTCAGGATCTTCTATATACCGAATCTTTCGCTTAGATTTAAGAGCCTCTACAGGATAAAACCCCAGACTAGGCTTGTAACTGGAAAGTTCAGTGGTGTAGTTATAGGGCATTATTACAGACTGGCATCTCATCCAGGTAGCACTGACCCCATAAATTGGAGAATACCCTGTTGGCCGAGGATAAGTAGGGTACAAATTAAACTTTGTATGCATTAGACACATTAATTGGTTATCAGCTTTTCCATACTGTTGAACAAAATTAGTATAAAGAGTTGTACGTAGCACATGTAACTAAGCCACAATTCCAAATTTGTATGCTGAAACTGTCTTAGCGTCTTGTTCTGTTACCAAAACCAACACAGAAAACTAACAATGACCAGACTTAAAGGTTCTATTGTAATCCAAAGCATGAAGGCCAATTCAGTTTCATGTTTATAGCATCTTACCAGGTTTTATTTTTGCTATGTAGTCCTTAATAATTAAATGGCCGTGATTTAAAAGATGATGATTCAACAAAGGAGGCGTGAAGTGGACATGTGAACGAATTTTGTCTGAGATCCACTACATACTGAACTTTGGGACTCCACAAGACAGCTGAACAAGACTCAACATGCAACCTTTGACTTATGCAACTACTTTCATAAATTAGCAAGATAAACTCATGATTGGTCTAAATCCTTCAGATGTTAATAAAAACAAATAACTAAAAGCTCAGTGAGTGATTGAAGCCAGGATTCTGCTTGGTAGTAAAATCATTCTAAGATACGCCAGTGGCCAACTCTTAAAAATCTGTGTAACGGCTTAGTGCAAATAGGGAGGGCATATTTATTTATTAGGACCTTTCAGAGTCAAAAGTCCATTGAGAGGTTTAAATCGCAAGCAGGCAGGTGAATCACACGCACGTCTATACTTGTATCACAAAAAAACAGGCGCAAGTCAATACCAGCAGTTCAGCAAAACAAGATAAGGAGCTAAAAATAAACCAAAACACCGCAAACAAGGCACGCTACATGATCGCACTTTAACAGGAGGGTAAAAATGTCTTTTTGAGACAGAATCAAACCTTAACAGTGGTAGTCAGGTAGTCAACATAATATGTCTGGCTAAAATAACGCTGCAAAAAGTATTGCTTTAACTCTGACTCATTAATAAATGCTGTAACTCTGAATCAACAGTCCATGCTTTACCAAAACCATCAGTAAAATATTACTTATATACACAGGTATAACTACAACATTTGTCTTAACTCAAGAAATGTATTCTTCACTGTGTTCATCCTTCACTACAGGTCCAGATTAAAAAAACTAAAAATAATTATAGTGTGGCTTCAGTGCCAGTGAACTCTGCCTCTGAGATGCGTAAGCGTCCTCCTTCCATTTGTGCATCCACCAGAGGAAACGTCATGCAGAAGGCCAAGGTACCGTTATAAAAAAAATGTTGGATCTAAACATTCAAACGAAAGTGTAAAACATTATAAACTAATGTAATTCTTGTTCTTATTACATCTTTAGGAATGGGAGTCAAAAAAGGGGACCTAATATGAGATGTATAAGAGCCAAGTTGGTGATCTGTTGTTTTGCACGTCCAAATCATATTTTGTTTGAAGAGACAGTCTTGAGCCCAATGGATGTCATACGCAATGTGCAATGTGGAATGAGACACATCGGGGAACACAACGGACACCCAGCAGTACTACTGTGTTGAGCTTGTGTACACATTTGTGTTGTTTTGTATATAGTAATGTAAATGCATAGCAAGACTTGATATTGAAGAGGAATTTTCTGAAGAAGGTCTGTGAAGGAAGTGAAAGTCCATTATATGCACAGTGGGGATACATAAACAGGAAATACATTCAGGTGTATATTTGTTAGCTACACCTACCTTATGTGAACACTTATGGGTAGTTACAACACATAAACACCGTACTTAACGGTATATAAATACCCTGCCCAACAGTAGTACGGCACCTTGGCTGAACAGAGACTATTTTGTGGGTTGAATCATTATCAGTGCAATTTGTTCGACACTGACATGTCCATGCTACTACAGTGTTAATAGTGGTCCAACATCCAATATCTAGTTAGTGGTGGTCCTGTGGTCATTTCTTCACAGATGGATGCCACTGCTGTCCTGAGAATGGTCATCCGAATAATATCTGATCAGTGGTATTAATCTTCCAAAGATTAATGTGTTTGTTGTGCAGTGAATGTTAAAAAACATACTAATATTTGGTCATGGTGGGTTTCATTTTCAGATAATGACAAAGATTTACTATAATTTACATTTACAGTATTTACATCCACTGAAAATCAAACATGCTGAAAAAAATGATGTGTAATCAAAATGTGTCTAAGATCTAACTAAAAACGGTTTGTTTTACATCTAGGAAAAGGAAAATAAACTTAAAAGGGAAAGGAAGGGTGTACAAACTAAACTTATATCTTGTCTATACACACAGTACTGAACTGGGACCGAAGTAAAGTGCCATGTCTTTTTATTATAAAGCTCTGTATTTAAAACTTTTATTTCCTTTAACACTTTGGCACTTAAATGTCCAGCTTTATTTATGTATTTCTGTGTCGCATACGTAAAACTTTATATATTCTCAAGTTGATGTACAGCATTGTGAAATGCATACATGGATCTCTATAAACAATTAAAAAAGTACAGTTATTAATCAAAGACTATATTAATAGTCATAAGGTTTCCAGTGAAGTTTTTTTCTTTGTTGAGGGCAGGGTCAATAATAAAACGCTACATACAGTACCTCACAAAAGTGAGTACACTTTTATTATATCGTTTCATGGGACAACACTGAAGATATGACACTCTGATTCAGTGTTAAGTAGTCAATCTACAGCTTGTATAACAGTGTAAGTTAAACTGCTGTATGGTCTTGGCCACCACTTTCAGGGTGTTGTCAATCTTTTTATACCCTAGGCCATCTTTACATAAAGTAACAATTCATTTTGTCAGACCCTCACAGAGTTCTTCGTCATGAGGTGCCATGTTGACCTTCCAGTGACCAGTTTGGGAGAGTGTGAGAAGGATAACACCAAATTTAACTCACCTACTCCAGATTCACACCTGAGACCTTGTAACACTAACGAGTCACAAGATACCGGGGAGGGCACAATTTGGCCTTTTTTCACTTAGTGGTGTTTTTGTTTTTGTTTTTTAGACATTAATGGCTGTGTTGAGTTATTTTGAGGACACAGCAAAAGCACACTGTTATACAAGCTGTAGACTGGCTTTACATTGTATCAAAGTGTCATTCTATCTTCAGTCTTAAACCATGAAAAACATAATAAAATATTTTCAAAAATGTGAGGGCTATACTTACTTTTGTGAGATACTGTAACTAATTTGGAATAGAAACAATTAAAGAAACCTTAAAGTGAAAAATGTTTTAATTGCCAAAATGTCCTCATTCCATCCTGCCTCCACTCAGTAAAACATTTTTAAAATCAAGGTTGGTTCCTATTTAATTGTTTAATGTGGAATCTGATGTGGTGTGATCTGCTTCAACAATTCAAAGCCAGAACAAAACATGACACCAGATGATTCATTCATCATGGCCTCAAACATCCCCCTACAACCCCCAGCATTACATGTGAAAGGAGACAATAGGAAGGAACCAGAATGGGCAACTGGTTAAACTATAAGAGATAAAGGAGATAATCCTGCTTTAACATAGATAGTTAGATCTGGGATAACACCAGATACAGCAGGAATTTCCTCTAGAAGAATGCAGATTAGTGAGGGAGTGCTTTGCATCAAACTTGACAGAAATATCCATCTCTTACTCATACACCCCATTTCCATCCCTGCTGGTTGACTGACAGCTTTCACTCACCACAATCATCCAGAGCAATTAGCCTACACAAAAACCTCTTTACATCTGGATTAACCAACTTATTTGCATGTGCTTTTATCTGGGAACTCATGGGTCACTAACTACAGTAACACAGTTAAGCATTGTTAATTTCTGATCTTATTAAATCAAGCTGAAAACAGCATTTTTTTTTTCATTCATCCACAAGAGCATTTGTGATTTAAGGCACTGATGGTTACATCCACACCAAACCGAACACATTTATGTACGTATCTCCTGTGCATTGCTGTGTTGAAATAAGATTGCCTCAAAAATGTAGTCATACAATTTTCTAGAATGGCACTGTTTGTTTTAGCATTAAGTTTTACATTGACCTGAGCCAAGGGGCACCGCGCAAACCATGAAAAGCCAAGCTCCTAATGACCCAGATTTTTGTTTAGCATTTAATTACTACATACAAATAACTTTATTTACTTTGTTTCTTTCTAATTTGTACCTATACTACACTAGAAAAATACAAAAAAACATTCAAATCACTACTCTTAGTTTCGGTGGAATCTAACCATTTAGCAAATCATGATCAATGATTAAATGTCAGTGCTATAGCACACTGTTCTCCCAGTGAACCAAGAGATGAAGGTGTAAAAGCCTATTTGAAGCCCCAGACGCAAAATAAATACTCAATGCTCATCATATACTAAATACCCAAAACTACAGACTTCTTCTTCAGCACTTCAGTGAGAACTAACATTGCACCTACCTCTTTTTTTGCCATGTGTTTTTCACTTGGACCAGCTCCAAACAAGGAATTAATTTGCTAATGCTGCAGGTAGATTAAGAATGCTATTCTACTACCTAACTACAACCAAGAGGTTTTACAAGATGGTCTTTAACCTTCAGCTCTGGATAAAACGTTCTGCTCAATCCAACTGTGTCAGACATTTAAGCTAAGCTAAAACTGCACAGATTACAGAACTTAGTTCCAAATCATGGCAAGTAAGAAAAACCGGATTTATTCTTTTTCGTAATTCCTTTCTACCCATTATTGGTGCTTCACTTACCTGCTTATTAACACCCCTTTTTTTATAGTTAGATGCGTTCTTGGGCTACAGACTTTTGTGGAAATGTTTACTCGAGGTGAATACAAAGCACTTCTCTTAAGTCCCACTAAATATGGACTGGTTAGATAGTTTGATGGTTTTAGGTGGGTGGTCTGGTGTGACTGATGGCACAAAGTTACCCTGCAGTGCCCTCTTCCTCCGTCGCTAACTTACCGCACCAGCCTCCTCCATATAACATTAGCAAACTGATCACGCCACAAATGGCCGTCTGCTTTCTCTCTTCGTCTGGCAGAAAACCGTTCCAGTTGGGATCTTTGACATTTAATCTCTACAGAGTCAGGTAAGGAACAGTTCTACACAGATTTAATGCTTTAAGGAACGTTTAGCCGTAAAGTCTAGCGATAACGACTCCATTATGGACGTTGTTTTAAAACATTCGTTAAGCTTCATAACATAGCTAGCGAGCTAACAAAAGTAGCACGAATATACGCTATAGCAGCTGAATAAAAACGGGTTAAGATGTACTCGTTTATCGCTTAAAATGGATTAAATTGTTTGTAAGCCACATTTCGTAGTTTAATTGTTACCCTGTTGGCTATGTGTAATGGTTACATCGAAATAAATGTCATAAACCAAACATCAGCTAAACTACTAGCATGTAGGTAGCCATGTTCCGCGTAACTAGGTTTACTTTCAAACGCGCTGCCTTAATATATGTAAAAAAAAAAAAAAAAAGAATAAAAAAAGAAAAAACATATATCTCTGAACCAGGGGTCACCAGTCTTTGTGGAACAGAAAGTAATACGAGGGCTACTTGTTTAATACAAACGGTCTGAATAACAAAGTTGCAGTCTTCATCTTTTTCTTCTTCTTCGTCTTATTATTATTTATATTATTATTAATAATAATAATATTAAGCCTACTCAGTATTTGTAAAGAGATCTTGTGATCAACATTAACAGCAACTTACCTGGGTAGAAACCACAGATATTTTTAAACAGGCAACATTATTTGTTTCTGATAATTTGTCAACATGTAAAACATTTCCACTCCAATATTATTTTTACATTTATTTAGAAACTATCACTTCAAATTCATGTCACACTGAATGAAATCGTGGACTTGTCCAATGGTCTTTGCTGTTTGTGGGTTTGTAGTTCGGGTTGAAGCTTTTGTGATACATACTGAAGTGCCTTCACATTGTACCTCTTCTTCCCAATCATTGTTACAATGTTATGATTTCTTTTGCTTTTCTGCCATGTTTTTCTACCAAAAAAAAGCACATCTTGCTTACCATCACAGCTGCGCCTGCTAACCTGTCTTAGCAAGAGTTTAAAAGGCGGTTTTGTCCACAGTATTTCTATTTGACCCCTGACAAAATTGACAATTTTTATATTCATTATTGACTATATTTTAATACTATATTTTATAAGCTACATGAATGCAACTGTTGTTGAATAAAAAACAACAGCAATACAGTTTACATAATTTTAGATTGAGCTATTTTTAGAAATGCCCTGTGGGTGACCAGGTGCCCAAGGACGCCATGTTGGCAGTCCAGATCTAAACTATTTTCTGAAGCAGCATTATACTTAACATATTATGCCTTATACACAATACTGCTCAAATTAAAATGGTAATTTTCCGTCCCGACTCAACAAAAACAGAATTGAATTTTCCCCCTGTGGCTGTCATTTTGGCTTATTTTAACTACTTTTGTCTAAACACAAAATCTAAAATTAATAAGGTTAATACAGGGTCATGGTATTAACTCACTTTATTATGACATGGTCATTAATAAAAAAATTCTCACAAGTAAGTGTGGAGAGACAAGAGCTGAACCAACAATCTCAAACAAATGTTTTATCAGTGTTTTAGCTCTGTATTTTAGAGTCTAATAGAAGCTACTGTTTAGCATTGGGTGTGTTGAGTGCTGGTAATACATTCAAACCATGTTATCCAAAATGAATTTCCAGGAAATGGGTTTCTTATAGCATATTAGTGATTCAGATAGCAATAAAGGGGTTTAATATCCCATAAAGGTACTGGGCTGGTTGGACGGTATATAATAAAAGAAAATGCTCTTCCCATAAATCCAGACACCTTCATCACAAAATAAAGGTATACAGCTTTGTCTTGCACAATAATCATTATCCACAACAACATACCTATAAAACAAGAAGCTCACGTAATGTGCACCAGATGTTGTAAGCATTGTGTGTCTGATGCACACTCATTCCTGCTAAGGGGTGAAGAACATCCCCCACCCTGCAACTCGTCTAAACCCTATCACCATTAAACATCTGCTCATTGAAAGCCCTAGATATTCAAAAGAAACAACAGCTGTCCTTATCAAAAACACTGGGACGTCTTCAACCCAGACAAACCAAGAATGGTTTTTAGACCAAAACTAATTTGAGATCTCCTTAACAGAACTTTTACTGACAATTTTGAAACTTTGGCACAAACTTTCCTTCCACGATGTAGAGAACAACTAAACATGGCAGTACGACAAACCAGTTCACCACTACATGCTCTCTAAATGTGTACTCTTGCAGTTTTGTGTTGCTTATAGATGCTTTCCATTTTTTCATGGGCATGCCAGGTGGTTAAGTTTATCCTAAGAAATCGTGTTGTGTTTTAAAAAGTATGGAGGCCTTAGTGAACTATTATTATTATGTTTATGTTTTACCACAAATGCATAATTTATAATATGGTAGTTGTATTTATACAGGTTAGACAGAATATTAATGCTGTTACAACTAGGGGTGCTAAAAAAATCGATTCTTTAAAGGATCGCGCTTCCTAGTCCTGGCGATTCTGAATCAATTCAAAATGCCCCAAAATCGATTTTAAAATGCTTTTAACTTTTATTTTTTGGCACTCCTACTGCATATCGCTTTGCGTTTCCACTCGGCCACTGTACAGCAAGCTTGTTAGCTGAATGGAGTCCGCTAGTAC
>JAVSBV010074811.1:0-10153 GCA_033117975.1 Parotocinclus spilosoma
ATCCCCACCGATGGCTCTGTAAGGGCGATCGGCGCGGACGACTACAAGCTCCGGGAGCGGGTAGGACCCTAACACAAGGTAGGTTAGTTCACATATCTGTTGCGTGGCTGAGGCACAACGTCGCTGTTTACTTGATCTCAGTCACATGCAGGCTTAAATAAGTAGTTGTGTTACCAACTATCATGTTTGGACAGAAAGCGAGAGATGAACACTAGAAGTCAGTACAGAGCAGAGCTTTACTTATAATCTTAAAAAAAACTCTGGAATAAATAACAAAACTAAGACCTGGACATACAAATCCAAATCCACAGCAAACAGGATTGGTGTGATAAGCGCACAAGGTAGAGACACCGACTGTTTACAGTACATACCTCCTTTTTCTGGAATTATTGCTCTATTTTAAAGCCACAATGTTTGGCATTAAATGTACAAGCAGTGACGATCTCAAGAAGTGACGAGCAATAACAATGAACACCAAAATGCAAGTAAAGTGCTAGAGTTGGACCAGTTGGATACTCAGGCTAAATTTGTTGGACTTACAAACTAGTTGACACGTAAACTCACCCCTAAACCCAGAACGGGACTTACTGTACTGAACTGTGCCAAAGCTGGGTGTTATTTGATCTAGAGTGCACTTATTTATTATTTTAGTAATGAACCTGTGTAGAGAGAAGGGACCAATATGGGATCCAGCCTTGTTAGGGATATTTTCCACAGAGACTTTCTGGAAGCTTGACTGCTCTTGCCCGGATTCTGCTGCCAGCCCAGTGTTGTACTGTGAGAGAAATAAGATGTTGTGTATGTATGTTGGTAACCCTAACTGATTCCCAATGGAGGGTGAATCCATTTGGCTGGATGCTGAAGGAAGGGAAGGAAGACGTTGTGAGGTTTTCGCATTTAATTGTGCGGGTTCAGTTTACAGGCTTATGGCAGCATGCGCACTGCCTCATAATATTTCCCAGCCCAGACAGTTTCACAGTAGTAGCCTATCAGAATCAGAATTAAGCATTTACCAGCACATCGTATACACAATAAACGGTGTAAGATCAGAGGGGATCAAGCTAACAAAATGCAGAGACTGGAAATGGAGAGAGATGTAGGAGGAGCAGTGTGGATCAGTGGTTCTAACAGGAGATTGTAAGCTCAAATCCCAGTTGTGCCAAGATGCCATTTTGGCCAATTATCTGCTCAGCTCACTTTAGATATTAGGAGTGGGGCAAAATGCAGTCTTAGATGGACGTGGATGATTCTGAATGTGATTCTGAATTTGAATTTAGAAATGTAAAAAAAAAAATGTTAACACAGTGTTGACGAACTAATGCGAAAGGCAGAACACAGACGAGCAGAAGTGCAGCGCTACCCAGACAGTCTGTCACACAACAGAAACAAACGAGAGATGTCAAAGCTTCCACTCAATTCAGTAAGAACAAAGCAAATTAAAAACTCTATCCCAGCATTTATTGCCAGAGATTTGTAAAGGTCCAGTCTTTTCACGCTATTTTGTGTGATATACTGTGTACCGTCTAAAATTTTAATATTAATAAATAGTAATATTTCTAGATATGAGCTAACTATACACACAGGAATATCTCACATATACCCCCTCTCACATTGCAGAGTTTTTAATCACACACTACGATTTTACACAGGCTAGGAATCTTACATTAATAAGATGAATACGATTAATAATCGATAAATCGCATTGCAGCCCTCTGAATCATAAATAATCGTGGGCTGCTTAGATATTCCTACCCCTACTAGATATTCTGCTAAAAGCTGTACACATAAGCACAGACGTCTATTGTTTTAAAACAAATGCATCACAGAAGAAACCTTAAACAAATGCATCACAGAAGAAACCTTAATAGGAATCAGAGACAAACAGGGAGACCAGACAAAAGTATGAGGTTGTAACTAAATTGAAATTAAACAGGTCCTGGGGGTTAAACAGCAAATCTTGAGGACTGGAAGTTCATATTTTCATATTGTTCTGATTTTATAGCCTGGATTCACTAAGCACCGTCAGCACTGCCACTGCAATATGCCATAAAGGAAACCTGCAGAAGCCCTGCCACAGAATTCACACCTCTCATGTTGAACAAACCTGTACCACGTCCTGGCACAAAGGAGCGATGTGGCCGCTCGTTCATCACTCTAGGTGTTAATTCAACACGGGGGATTTTGCTGTGTTGCTCGAACGATGCCGCACACCTTCACGCATGCCCAATCCTCCGCTCAGAGAGAGGGGAGGTGACACCGGGAACAGTGCGGAGAAAACTGCTGCATCCTCCAGCCTAACGAGCCACGCTCCCAAAAAGGGGGGCGAGGGGGGAGAGGCAGGGAGACCTGCATGTCGCAGAAAAAAGGAGAATTGAGCGATCTAAGCTCGTATCCCCCTGCTAATTTTCCCACTATATTTAGAGCTTCGTCGCTGGTAGACACCAAGCGGAGACGAAGGGATCGCGCTCGCTGCATTACGTCTAATGCAAATGAAGCACAAAAACCTTTGCACAAACAGATGCTAAATTTACAGGCTGGATCATAAATAAGCATGCAGCTCATGGCTAAATATAACCCAGATGCAAAAAGATTTAAAATAAACAGACAAAAAGACTGCATATTGGAAAATGTTAAAACGTTGCTTGGTTCAGGTCAGAAATACACCAAACCTCGCTAAACCCTCCTCTTGCCTTATGTTAAAGTCACAACATCATTTTCAAGTGCGAATGGAGCCCAGGGTCTGACGTGCAGAGGTTATTTTCAGCGCCAGCTTTCACCGTTCAGTGTCACTAAATGTTTCCAAACACCTGGAGGGAAGCGACGCAGAGGGAAAAGAGCTGCTTATAGTGCAGGACGATACAGGCAGACATGTAAAAACTGCACGATAGAACTGCTGGTGTCAAACAGGTACTGTTCTCCATGTTCCATTCTCACTGCCTTTGTGGAGTTTGGCATGTTCTTTTGGCATCGCCCTGCCAAATTAATTAGAAGAATCATGAAATTAAATGTTTGGTTGCTTTAAATTGCTGCTAGGATTAAAGTGTGGATCGTCTATAATAACATCTTAATTGCAGTCAATCAAAAACACGCCTTGAACAGTGTTCTTCCTAAAAGCATACCATTTCAGACAAAAATGAGTGAACAAACTGAACCAGAAGACAAAACACAGATGCCACCAACCTCACAGTCCACATCACCAGATCCGACTGCTAGATGTGTCTCTTTCTCAATCACGTTTTTTTGTCAATATCGCACATCCCTATTTCTAGGCAAGAGATCTCAAGCGATGTAATGTTCTGTGAACCCGGGACTCTATCTCTCACATTTAGGAGAAGCCCTTATCCAGAGCGACTTACAAAAGTGCAAACGTAGATCCATTATCAGTTATCGGTTTGACTCTGTGATTGGTTTGTAAATAGTGGCACAATGAAGCTCTAATTATTCCCACTGGGATCCACAGCTAGGAGTCCAAGCCCCATTTGCTGCCACAACAGCCTTAGCTCTTTTGAGAATCTTCTCCCTAGCGATTTTAAAACAAGACTGTGGGGTCAGACATTGATGTTTGCCATAGTTGGCACTGTAATTCATGTCAAAAGTGTCAGAATAAGATGGGATCCATTTCTTATACTACAGCGTTTCAGCGTTTCAATGTTTTCATGAATTTGGATTCTTGAATGTTAACATTAGCCGATAAGAGAAAGGCCTTTAGTTGCTTAGAAGTTACCTCCTACACTTATACATCTTGCTCATTATCTTTTTTGAATTTCTTCCGTAACCTAGAATTTATACTCTTTAAAGATTGTCTTGTAATCGTTTCCAGGCACAGAGACCCTGTTATGTACGATTCTGATTTTTTTTTTTAATTAAAAACAGCACAATAAAGTCAAGAGGAATACCAGGCAGTATTTTCACTAACAGTCTCTGACTTTTGCTTTCTCTCTCTGCATTTGCTTGTTTTGGTTGAAGGTTTGCAATGTGTATAAACAATCCACCAAGCTGTGATTTCAGCACTGGACAGCTCCCAAATCGGTTCATTGCTCATAAAAGCTTTTCAGTTATAAAAGATCAACATTGGTAAATGTATCAGCTTTTTCCAGATCATCCCCTAATGCTTTATTTTTATGGCATTTAAGACAAAATTACCAACACTCTGGGTTGGAGCCCCTTTTGCCTTAAGCCATAACTGCCTTAATGCCTGGAATCGATTAAAAAAGGTACTGGAAACATTTGAGTACAGCAAACTCATTGTCATGTTTAAGAAACCAGTTTGAGATCATTTGAGCTTTTGTGACATGGTGTGTTATCCTGCTGAAAGTAGCCCTCAAAAGATCATACACTGTGCTCATAAAAGGGTGCACGAGGTCAGCAACAACACTCAGGTAGATTGTAGGGTTTAAGCGATGCTTGCAGGTATTAAAGTGTCCAAATTGTGCAAAGGAATTTACATTTACATTTTTTAGCAGGCCCATTTAGCAAATTACCCCCATGCTCTAGAATTTTTCAACCACGTCATGTTCAAAGCCACTTAAATCCACATTCTGAAGCTAAGTTTGAGCGTCAGTGGATCATCATGACCGTGTCTGCATGCTTTGTTGATGCCATGTGATTGGCTAACTGGATATTTACATTAACATGCAGTTAAACAGGTGTATCTATTGAAGTGGCAGAAAAGTGTAGTTTTCATAGAGAAAATCAGAAAAAGCATGTACTTCAGTCAGAGGTGAGAAACTAATTGTACATGTTCCATATAAGTTTCATTTGAGTTCAAACAAGTAAATTACTTCCAGGCTGCAGGTCGAACAAAACCCTGAAGGTGAAGCGCTGCCTGATGTTAATTAATGTCTTTTTGCCCCACTAGAAATATTTGGCAAAAGGAACAAAACAGCTTTCTAAGAATCATGTGCAGTAAGTCTTAAGTCACCTCTAGATGTGATGTTTTATGAATTCTATAATGACCATATATTATACTGCTCACAAAAATTAGGGGTTATTTCAAAATTACATTTCCCATGAATGAATGAATGATCCCCAAATTTTTGTGAGCAGTTCATTATTTCTCACTCCCTTTATTAGCAACACCCATTTGTATGCAGTATGAAAAACAGAAACAAGTCCAGGCATGAATATTATAGAGACTGTACAGGATTACATGGGCAATAAATAAATAAAAGACATCCTAAAACTAAATACGAACTCAGAAAGAAGCCTGTTACAATATAACGGAGGATTACTTCAGAAAACTTTAGGGCAGTCTCCCCTAAAGAGTTTATTAAATACTTAGTGCCAGGGGATTTCATATCAAGAACTGACTTTTGTCTCTAGAAACCATTTTGTTCTTAAATTTATTTATTTTTTATTTTGTGTACACACCTGTGCATTGATCACATATGCTCATTATACAATTGCTAAAACAACAAATGGGACTGTGGGACCAGAAGGGTCAGGGTTCAAATCCCATCTCTTCCAAACTGCCACTGTTGAGTCCTTGAGCAAGGCCCTTAACCCACAATTGCTTGGACTGTAAGATTATAAAAGCATCTGCTTAAACTATAAGAACATCTGCTAATTGCTGTAAATGTAAACCTGGGCCTGTATTTATCAAACTTCTTAACATTTCTCCTAAGAATGCTGCTTAGAATGAACTTAAATCTAAAGTTATTCTTAGTTAAAAGCTGAGACTAAAAATTATTAATTAAGCCTCTCAGTCTCACTTTTAAGCGAAGTGTAGGAGTAATTCTTAAGTGTCAGTCTAAGAGCTAATTTACAACGCCTGTCAGTGCCGCAAAGCTGATTCTGGGATGACGTCATTTCCAAACCCTCGACAAGAACCAATCACTGCATCGGATTTCAAGTTTAAGATTATTTCCTGAGAAATTTCAAGATCAAAGTTTGAAAATGTTGAAATACTTTCACATTTAACGTAAGAATGGTGCAATTATTATTTTTGTGAAGAATGTCTGAAATAAAACACTGTATTCACGTTGTGAATAAATATAAGACTTCATGTTGTTGCAATCATTTATTTGTCGGTGACAAATTTAAACAGGTGCTAGGCTGATTAAACAATTTGTCATGTGCGTTTAAGACATTCTTCGGCTCTTGGAAGGTTCGCACCCGTCTGTCTTCAGTGCCATCTCTTTGGACTGCCTTCCATTTAAGCATCTACAGAACTATATGGTAGTGCAGCCTGTCAAGATGTCTGTGGTGGCTCAAGTGTTCATGGCAAACATTTAGCTTTATTAAGAAAATGTGTGCTGGTGGACAGTCCGGTGTAGGTCTCTGGTTATATGTACATGGAGGGACTTGATGGGGTTTTTGCTTTCTTCCTCAGTTTGAGAGTGGGGTTTGTTTTTAGATGTCCTCCTCCTTGATCTTTGCAGGGGGACAGATTCTCTTGAAGGGCGCTAATGATCAATGTCCTTAATCTCATCTGAGGGTCCAAGATGGCTTTGCCATCCGCAAACTCAGGATGGCGATTGATTGGGACACAACAGGCATGAGTGTCGGCTAAGCACAGAGCTGATGGGAATATTGGGGGGGGGGGGCTAGATCCCTAGTCTCACCACCTGTTGTTGCAGAGATGAGAATTGATCCCCAGATCTGAGCTTCCTAAGAAAATGAACAACCATACCAAACACTGAACTGAATCTATAAACGGCGTTCTTAAAGCTATTTCTCCCAAGGTAGGATTGTATGGCCATTGAATATGTGGTGTCTAGTTTGTACAGCTTGTGTGCAAACTCCAGCGGGTCCAGATTTGTTTTGGGGTGAAATGGTATGTTTTCCTATATAAGGTGTGGGTTATAGTAATATCTTATATATGTATTGTAGGTCTGGTGTATCAAATTCAGTTCTTGTAAATTTTGCTCAATTATTTGGTCTAACCATGTGGTGGTGCTGTAATGCAGGTACAGGACCTTGACTAGGGGACTGTGGTAGCCTAGCGGTTAAGGTAATGGACTGTGCACCTGTATTGGACTGTTGGGGAGATCCTATCTCTGACAAGCTGCCACAGTTGAGTCCTTAAGCAAGACCCTTACAACTCAGTCTTACAATTCAAGCAATCGTGGGTTATGTCGCTCTGGATAAGGGCGTCTGCTAAATGCTGTAAATGTAATTGACTAGGAGGCTTTGGGTCCCAGCACTGTCACTGGTGTACTCTTGATCAAGTCCCTTAACCCACTTTCCAAGTAAATCACTCCTAAATGTGTATGGTAATTTATGTTAATGTATGAAATGTTTGCATTTACTATTATTTTTAAAAGTAGATTGCCCACCAGATCAAGGCAGACAGTGAGATCGAGTCCCACTCGGCAATGTCCATTCTCCTTTGATGCTCGTGACTCCCTTCAAAGATCTGTCCGAGAAAAAAGGCTGGAGGAGCTGAGGCAGATTGAGGAAAGTCGGCTAATATCGGTTAGTTTTTCGGTTACCTTCGTTCTTGCATCATTCATTTGTTCATACATTGCAGCTGCTCTGTTAAAGCCATTAATGGCAGACCTAATTGTAATGGTAATTTTGACTTATTGTTTTAGCGTTCAACTTTCAGAGCGAACCCTGTGAGGAAATACAAGCCACTTGTACTCATGCAGAGCACACGCCCACTTACAGTCCCTCAAGCACCCTTTTCCCGTGACACATGAAGGGCAACCGAATGTCTGTCTTGTTGTTGTTAGGTTTTTTTCGTTTCTAAAAAGATCAATTTTTTATATTTTGTATAATAAAACTGTTCCAGTGAAGGCTACGTATGTGCCACTTGAATATAAAGTTGTCATGCAGATGGGTTTAATTTAGTAAGTTTTAATTTTCTTGCCACAAAATAAGAACTAAAGGAGCTTGCTGCATCTAACCTTGTATAAGTTAAATCATATGCAGTACCCCCACAAATATTAGCATTCCGGTTCAACATTAAACAAAAATTCTGGTTGTAAAACCATTTATTGCATATGCTTGTGATTGTTCAATCAAAAAAAATAACCCTATTGTTTATTTGAAGTACAATACAATGGTTACTTGCTTTGCCCAAAACTCCATTCCCCTTGCTCAGTGATATCGGGGAGCAGCTGTACAATGCTGCAATACAATAATGTATATAATGCCTTATACAGTGTGGATATACTGGGGGTCTGGAACGAATTAATTCACTAAGTTTTTCCTTAAGTTACTTGGTATATCCTGTCACTCTTGCTCCAGGAACACTTCCAGCCCAAGAAGTGTTGCGGAAGACATTGGGCGGTTTACTATTAGATTATGAAATGCTCACCACTGGTCATCAGGCATGCATCCAAATCGGATGAAGCTGATTTAATATTGTCTGTGTGCTTATGCGTCATCCAGTGGCAACAAGAAACTGTCCCTGCAACTCTTGCATTGCTGTGAGTGCTTCTTCTTGCCAATGAGGTCAAGTAGCGGTTATCTATAGATGTTGTAGCAGATGGGCGACTCTGCCGTAGTTGTCATCATACTGTTCTAGTCTTTTGGAACGTCCCAAAGCGTCATGTAGCAGACTGTAATCGCTTTCAAGTGTCGTTGCCTTTGTTGTCTGTTTGATTGGCTTCAAGACATCTCCAAGCTTCACATTCAGGCAAATCATGTTACACAGGCCCTGCAAGCGTTGGGAAATTGCAGGCTGTACACTTTAAAGATCAGGGAATGTTCAGATACTCCAGCACTGTCAGACTTTTATATAGTGCATTTTCATGAATTGAAGAAGTTGTTTGCATCTCATTTGTATTAATGAATATCTTTGACTTGTCGTTTCTTCGCTGATGTTTAATAAAGATGCTGCTTTTTTTTATTTTATTTTTTTTTAAGATTGTATTCATTTTAAAATATCTAATTTTGTCTAGTTTAACCATAGTCTAAAACCTGAAATTAATTTAGTGGAAATTCACCCTAGATGGGGTGCCAGTCCATGGTAGGGCCCAGCAGGGGTGGATGTTGGTCAGGGATAATCTTCCCATCTGTCCTCTAGTACGCTCAGCCAATTAAGTTATTGTTTTGCTTCATACCCTCTCACTTGTGTCTCCTACGTGTAGGTAGAACTGGGAGCATTCTTTATTCACTAAACATGGGACGAGCAAAACTCCACAACTATTGGCTTCCTAAAAGCCAAGTCCAGGTTCTCAAAGCATATACAGAAAATGGTTTGGGCTGTGCTAATCCTCTTGCTACACCAGTCACTTGAAAGCGTCCAGGGCAGGTGGAAAAAGACAGAGGGATTTAAGGAGAGGACAAGGGGAGGACTCTTGGATCTACTACCCTTATTTAGTTTAGAGCACATCTCAAGTCGACCTCCCTCCTACAGCTGCTGCTCTTAAGAATGTCCCAGAATAGAGTGGAGAAAAAGGGTGGAGCACTGGGGGATCAAGTGAGACTGACTTAGTGAGTGAGTGTCTTTTCCAGCTGCTGCTGCCAGTCACGGGAGCTTAAGCTTCTTCAACGGGCTGCCATCAGTTTCTCAGTTAGGTGCTTGTTAACTGAGCTGTCATGCTGGCCATGGGCTGTAGCCCTTCTGTCACATGCACCTACTAAATATTAGCTGTTAACACCACCACAAACGGCTACTAATATTTAAATGTGCTTTGATATTCCTTTCTATAATCTTTTCTTCATATGCCTTTTTTATTGGTGGTTATTATTCAAAATGTACTGTTAACAAAATGTAGGGGATACTTCCAAATCGTGAAATGTCGCCTAATATTTTTGAGCACTGTATGTTGTTTGGGTTTGATATGTACAGTGGGGGCTGAATACAGAATACTGTAATTGTTTTGATATTTGTGGCGAAAACCACTTGATAATAATCATAACACCTCAATGATTAAAAAAATATCCCAAAGAAGTTTGTGTCATGGACCTTCATCTTTAGTCACATGACCTTATGAACCATATCAAGCATTTATGTGGGCACTTTAAGAATACAACTTAAATTTACAACTTTTTACAACTACAGTCAATAGTAAAAAGAGAAATTCTGAAATATACAGTGGTGTGAAAGTGTTTGTCCCCTTCCTCATTTCCTGTTTTTTTGCATGTTTGTCACACTTAAGTGTTTCAGAACAGCAAACCAAGATATCACTTAAATAGGACCTGCCTGACAAAGTGAAGTCCACCAAAAGATCCTTAAAAGCTACACATCATGCTGAGATCC
>JAVSBV010074822.1:0-10153 GCA_033117975.1 Parotocinclus spilosoma
GACTGCAGCTCCAACGATGAAGCAAATATCAGCGATCAGAAGGGACAGAGCGATGTTAACGATGGAGACGTGGCGCATGTGGGAGGTTTTGTTCCTCGTTACCGTTTTCCATACAAGGATTTCGATGATGAGACACAAAACCAAACTGCTCATTGAAATTCCGACCCCAATGTACGTTATATAGGATAACACAGGGTCATCAATATCATCTGGTGACATCAGTACTGAGAAAGAGGTGCCATGATTACATTCACATGTGATCCTTTTAAATTGATTTGAGATCAGTTTTGGTTTACATCCAGTTGAGTCCCATCCACCAATCCCATTCAACAGACTAAAGTTCCAAAAGACACACTGAATGTTTCCTAACGTCTCATTATTGACTATAAATGTAAGTGAGACGTTTTTCACTTTTGGGTTTGTCTGGACCACGACGACATCCCCATTGATTTTGGTGTCACTTCCAATGCTGCCGCTGGAGATTTGATTTCGGACGGGTAAGACATTGTGAAAACTTGATAAAACGATGACGGTGATGTAAGTTTGGTTTTTGATATCCGGAACACTGATGAAAGAGGTTAAATCTTTACCAAACACACCAGAAAAGCTTACATTACTACTAGTTCTGATGAGCTGGGTAGAGTTTGTGGTTATATTGAGAGTTTGGGTTTGATTTGGGAGTCTCTTTTCCATATTCTCAATCGACAGCAGGAGGTCTGAACTGGCATTTCTGGTGTTACTGTCGTCGTTTATAGTCTCCCACGTCTTCTGTGCTGTTTCTGATCCAATGACATCCAGCGTATTCAGGAAACCCTTAAAATAGAAACAACAGAAGATCAGAACAAACAACATGTAATCAGACAAGTGATTAATCAGAAAGTGGGAAATATTCAGTGAATTTTAAAACACTGGGATGTGAGATTCTTTACTGTTCAAACTCAGGGAAAATAAGTATTTGATAAAATAGAAAAACAGAACTTAATATTTTATACAGAAACCTTTGGTAATTACAGAGGTCAGATGTTTACTGTAGTTCTTGACCAGGATTTCGGGACACTCCCCCATACAGATCTTCTCCAGATCTTTCAGATCTCGAGGGTGTCAATGGATAACATTGAGTTTCAGCTTCATCCAAAGATTTTCTATTGGGTTTAGGTCTGGACCCTTGCTGGGCCACTCCAGGACCTAAAAATGCTTCTCACGGAGCCACTACTTAGTTTCCCTGGCTGTGTGTTTCGCATTGTTGTCATGCTGGAAGACCCAGAACATCTTCAATGCTCTCACTAAGGGAAGGAGATACACGACCTCACAAAGGATGATGTTTCCACCCCCATGCTTCCCAGTCAAATTCCTTCAAACATGGTGAGTGGAGTTCATACCAAAAAGTTCTATTTTGGTTTCATCTGACCACATTACCTTCTCCCATGCTTCCTCTGGATCATCCAGATGTTCACTGGTGAACTTCAAACAGGCCTGGACATTTGATGGGGTGAGCAGTGGGACCTTGTGTGCCCTTTTATGTGTTACTAACTGTCATCTTTGAGACTGTGGTCCCAGCTCTCTTCAGGTCATGGAGCAGGGTTCTCCTGTGTAGTTCTGGACTAATTCCTGACCTTTCTCAGAATCACCCTTACCCCACGAGGTCAGATCTTACATGGAGCCCCAGACTGATGATGATTAACAGTCATCTTGTGTTTCTTCCATTTTACACCACAGTTGTTTCTCTCACTGAGCTGTTATCTATTGTCCTGTAGCCAATCCCTGACTTGTGCAGGTCTATAATTTAGTCCCTGGTGTCACAGATAGTTAGACAGCTCTTTGATCTTGGGTATGGTGGAGAGGTTGGAGTGTGATTGATTAAGTGTGAGGACAGGTGTGTTTTATACAAGTAATGAGTGCAGAAAAGGACGGGCTTCTTTAAGAAAACAGGTAAAGAAGAGACATAATTCTTACTGATTGGTAAGTGATTAAATACTTATTTTATGCAATTAAATACAGATTAATTATTTTTAAATCATACAATGTGATTTTCTGGATTTTTTTGTTTGAGATCAGTGTTTGTTTACATCCTCCAATCCCATTCAACAGACTGAATTCAACAGACTCAATGACAGATCCCTTCGTTCTTTGTAGGTGGGAAAACTTGCAAAATCAGCAATGTATCAAATACTTATTTTACCCCACTGTATCCATGAGAATATAGGGTGGAGATTTGGGACACCAGTCCATTACCGGTTTGGTAGGAATCAGTGAGGAATTCAAACCAAAACAAACCAAAATATAATATACTTACCCTCATAATGGCTGCACTAACCACACCACTTTGTGAAAGATTTGTAATTTTTTTAAGCAAGTCAACAATGGATATGATGGTCTCAGGAGACGAGGTTATATTTGGAGCGTTTGAACTTGAAGCACTGCTGAGATCAGACACAAACTGGTGGAGGCCTGCCACCTCTAAATTCTACATAAGGGAACAAAACATGATCTTATAATCGAGACTTTTATTTGTCCTGTATATTAAATAAACCAGCTTACCTTTGCCTTGTCTTTTAGATTTGTAATGGCACGCAGAACACAGGTGTTTTTCATTACACCCCAGCTTCCTGATAAACAACGAGCTTCTAGATAGCCAACCATGTCCCCATCACAATCACCACGGTGTACATCTCTCTCACCTCCAACTCCAAATTTACCACCAGAGCAGGTAAAGGCTAAAGGTAACAATCATAGCCATGATCACCTTATAGACTAATCTCAAAATTATTATGCATTAACCATATAGAGCTCCTTATAATGTAGCACTTACCTTTTGTTGTTTTAATATAGATGCTCTTCTGGGAACCACCAGTCATTATTCGACATGTGACTGATACAGTTTGATCGTTGTCCTGACAGACAGCTTTGTTAATGGTGTAGCTACAATAAATGCAACCGTTAACTGGACCTGTATAACACAATGCAGTCTCGTTACATTTTCTCCACTCGTTTTCCAAATCTGCTTAATTAAACACAATGCCACCGTACTACGGACATTTCAAAGTGAATATTAAGTGATTAAGAAAGGGAGCAAGTCATTTTATTTCAATAAACAGGATCATCAACAAAAGTGGGCTGAAGCTGGATTACAACTGCTGCATTCCCAACATCAATCCACCCCTGGAGGAGTCCTGGAGAAAGAGTGGAGCTTCTAGTTTTCCTCTTTCTAGTTATGCTGCTATAACAGTCCTGCATTCCCAACATCAATCCACCCCTGGAGAAGTCCTGGAGAAAGAGTGGAGCTACTAGTTTTCCTCTTTCTAGTTATGCTGCTATAACAGTCCTGCCGGGTTTCATGCCGCACATTGTTAATAGGCTTTGTGCTCTTAATCCATAACTAACTACATTTTCTCTTTTCTGTCCAAGCTTATTTCAGCTCCAGTTCCAGCCCCACACATTATGCATCATTCTACTGGTTCCCATTAACATAAACCAGTCTGGGCACCATCAGAGGGCAGTAACTCCCTTTTTAGAAGCACCTTTACAGCTTATTTTTAATACTTTAATGCTAAAACAATTTTAGTCTCCAACTTGGGATCAAGCTACTTGTGTGGTCAGTCTGTTATTCATAAGAACATGCACTAATTATGTAATAAAGCCATGTGCATGACCTGATTTAAGGCATCCTGTGGAGATCCATTCCGCTGTGTAGATCTCTTGAACACAACATCGCAGAGTCAACGTTAAATCTGCACAACTCACAAATCTGTCGTTGCTTACTTGGATATCTGGATACGACTCAACCGTAAGTCTTTGCCAGGTAATATGGGGCATCAAGCTCAGAGTAGTTTTACAGGCGTACTGACCTGAGAAGTCAAATAAACAAATGGTTAAAAAAAGCATGAAGGTTGGGACAGTCTGGAAAATGGACAAGATAACATGTGAAAATGAAAATGGGCATTTCCTTTGAAATTTATTTCATTAGATATTTCATGTTTTGTCTGGTCAACTTAATTTCCTATATTAATAAACATGCAAGCTTCAAGCTTGCAGCGCATTAATGCTGCATGACCTTTACCAAGGGTGCGGACCCGACCCGATACAATGATAGAGCCTGGCTTTTGGACTTGTTCCTCATAACAGTCTGGATGCTCCTTTTTAGATCTGTAATCCTGATTGGTCTGAGCACAATCCCCGTTTCCATGGTGACGGCCCATCCTAGATGCCTCAGAATCCAGAAAAGTGGGCGGTGCCTCTGGACCTGGTTAACACAAGGCTTGTTTTTTGTACAGTAAAGTTTTAAGTGGTATTTGTGAATGTAACTCTGTATTGTAGAGCTTGATAAAGTAATCCCTTACCCATGTGCTTCTATCAGATATTGATGAATAACTGTTCTGAGGGAGCGCTGAGAGATCACCCCTCTAAACCAGGTTTAGGCTTTTTAGGACTGAAATTTCTCCAGATTCTAGTTAGATAATAGTTTAATGATATTATGGTCTGTAGAGGGAGAAGTTCTGTACTACATTCCTTTCTATCTTTTTAAAATAAATATAGTTTATAAACATTTGGTGATAAACTGGAGGGAGTTCCTCTGATCATCTTTACTCCTCAAACACTCAGCCTGTGTTGATGCTGCTAATGATTATAATCACCTGTTGACATCATGTTCTTATTTAGTTGTTCACCTCATCGCTTTGCTAAACCTAAATGAAATGTAAACACCCTGCCGTTTTTTGTATTTGCGTTTTCCATACTGGCTCCCCCTTCTCTGAGCTGGGGTTGTATATTTAGAACACTAAATGGTAGCTATCTTCTAAGATTTTCACACACCACAATCTCTAGAGTTTCTCAGAATGGCAAAGAAAAAAAGACATCCAGTAAGTGACTGTTTTACAGACAGAATCATCTCATTTGTAAGAGAGATCAATGGGAAATGGCCAGACTGGCTTCAAAGGCTACAGGAACTTAGACGTTCTGTTCTGGTCAGAAAGATAAATGCTATAAAAATGCAATCTGGTGTGAGGAATACAAATGGCAGATGTTCCAAATTTCACACCAGCACAATAGCATGCATGTATGGACCCGACCTGCATTGTGTCAACAGTTAAGGTTGGTGGAGGCTGAGCAATGGTAAGGGGTTTATCTCCTTGACAGACCATGGTTCCATCAAAACGAGTCTATTGGAGTACTGCTTCTGACCATGTGCACCCTGTCATGATGTTAGTCACTTTTAGGTTAGATCAACTTACTTTTACCAACATTTAATAGCACTAGCAGGTCTTTTGGACGTACCGTTCTGATTATCGGAGACATTTCTGATGATCAGTTGGTTATGTGTGATGATGTAATTATCAGAGTTTTGTAGACCCTTCCCATTCTTGGTCCAAATTACGTCGTTTGCAGGAGCGTTACAAGTCAGTATCAGATCATTTCCAGGAAATATTCGGCCATTGTCTGCATAAAGGCCGCCCTGCACTGAGAGTAAGAAACAGGAATATTTTTCATGACATTCAGTTGGAACTTTGTGCCCATGGTGGACTGATTCCAGGACTTCTTAAGGATTTAATTAAATGTTGGAGTATTTTTAGCTAACCTTCCTACATATTGCTGAACTAATTTAGTCCTAAACAGCAAATCTGGCATGTAGGGACTTTAAATACCACTTAACCTAACACGCATGTCTTTGGACTGGCGCACTCAATGTAAACCCAGATGGACATGGGAGAACATGCAGACTCCACACAGAAAGAACCCAGACCACAACCCTAATTTGTAAATCATAATAATAATGATGCCTAATAATAATGCCTTGTGGGACCATGGTGGACTAGTGTTTAAGGTACCGGACTATGGACCAGAAGGTTCAGGGTTCAAATCCCACCTGCCACAGTTGGGTCCCTGAGCAAGGCCCTTAACCCACAATTGCTTGGATTGTAAGACTGCATGTCACTCTGGATTAGGGCATATGATACATGCAAAAATTATATTTTGGGACTGTGTTAGTCTAGCAGTTAAGGTACTGGACTCTGAACCTCATGGTCCAGGGTTCAAATCCCACCTCTGCCAAAGGCTGCCACAGTTGGATCCTTCAGCAAGGCCCCAACCGATTGCTTGGATTCTATTCTGTATAAGTTGTAAGTCTGGATAAGGGAGTCTGCTAAATGCCGTAAACATTGTAAAGTTTAAATGCTTTAGGTATGAAATGCTCTCCTGTGGGTTTTAACTTTTATTCCAATTCTTGCACAACAAAACAGCCAAAACATCTCAATATAGGCTTTTAAATTGCTAATTCTTTCAGCTATCGTCAAGCTTGGATGAGTCTTCTGTTATCAAACCCAATTATAAATGACATTTGAAATGATTTTTTGATGAATTAAGTAACTAAGAGTATATGAGGTTGGATAACCTTTTTTCACATCATTGTGCTTTTCCAGGTTGGCTTTTTCTAATTACGTTTGCAAAAAAGTTAAAAAGTAGAAGTAATTTCAACGGGGCAAGGATTTTCCCAGTGCTGAATTTGAACACAGTTTTAATTTAGATGTCTCTAATTCAGACTTTAAAACGGAATTTAAAGTCACGTACCACTTTGACTGAAAGCATCTTTGCTTAGTGTGTATCCTCGTTCGGTTAGAGATTTGCTAAGCTGCTGGTTTGCTGAGGATAAGTCCAGGTTTGTCGTTTTTACTTTTATGGTGTAATCTACGATCACACTGCCGAGCCTGTTAAAAAAAACCACAACAAACTTCATTCGGCAGGTTTTACCAAATAAATCCAGAGATTAGAAGATTATCAGTGGGACTGGTGAATAGAAGTTAATAATTTATTTAAATATGACCTGAAACCAGTCACTTTTGCAGAATTTGGCTGATAATCAGAAAGTCTTCTGTAATTAGATTCAATCTGAAAAAGACAAATGGGCAATATTAATAAAAATACTACTTCTAATAATACTCATAATAATAATAATAATAATCAGTACTAAGCATCTCAGGATGCTGCAGAACATGGACACTTACTTCTTGCTCAAACAATGTTTGAATTTGTTTGTACTTCTCACTGTTGCTTTCTGCCAGTGCAAAGTCAAACTCTTCATTAAGGGAAAATGAGTAACTCAGAATTGTAGCTGTGAAATGTAATGGACAAAAATGTGAAATGTTAACAGTTGAAAATTCGAGTGGATTAACAATGTATTAAACCAAGCTTACACCCATTCATGAACCAAAATGTCTAATAGATTAACGTTCGTTTTAAAGTGGATTGGCTGAAAACACAAAGCAATTAAGTTAACTAGGATAAGTTTCTAACCCTAATATCAGCAGTGTTGCTTTATTAATTACTAAATCAATTAGAAACTTAATGATTTTCATTCTTTAAAAAAGGCTTCTTTTCATACTTGAAGGTGTGATCACAGTGGCTGGGGCCGTAGTAGTTGTGGTTGTAGTGGCTGGGGTTGTAGTGGCAGGGGTTGTAGTGGTTGGGGTTGTAGTGGCTGAGGTTGTAGTGGCTGAGGTTGTAGGGGCTGGGGTTGTAGTGGGCTGGGGTGGAGTGGGTTTGGTTGTAGTAGTTGGGGTTGTAGTGGTTGGGGTTGTAGGAGCTGAGGTTGTAGTGGGCTGGGGTGGAGTGGTTTTGGTTGTAGTGGCTGGGGTTGTAGTAGTTGTGGTTGTAGTGGCTGGGGTTGTAGTGGCTGGGGTTGTAGTGGCTGGGGTTGTAGTGGCTGGAATTGTAGTGACTGGGGTCGTAGTGACTGGGGTTGTAGTGGCTGTGGTTGTAGGGGCTGGGGTTGTAGTGGGCTGGGGTGGATTGGTTTTGATTGTAGTTGCTAAGGTTGTAGTGGCTGGGGTTGTAGTGGCTGTAATTGTAGTAGTTGTGGTTGTAGTGGCTGAGGTTGTAGGGGCTGTGTTTGTAGTGGCTGGGGTTGTAGTGGGCTGGGGTGGATTGGTTTTGATTGTAGTTGCTGAGGTTGTAGTGGTTGGGGTTGTAGTGGTTGGGGTTTTAGTAGTTGTGGTTGTAGTGGCTGAGGTTGTAGTGGCTAAAGTTGTAGTAGGCTGGGGTGGATTGGTTTTGATTGTAGTTGCTGGAGTTGTAGTGGCTGGGGGTGTAGTAGTTGTGGTTGTAGTGTGATGGGGTGTGTTGGTTTTGACTGTAGTTGCTGAGGTTGTGGTGGCTGGGGTCGTAGTGGCTGGGGCTGTGTCCTCTGGTGATGTAGTGGCTGAGGTTGTAGTGGCTGGGGTTGTCTCCTCTGTGTTTGTGGTTGTCTCCTCTGAGGTTGTAGTGGCCAGGGTTGTCTCTGCTGTGTTTGCCGTGGCAGGGGAAATAGTGGCCAGGCTTGTCTCCTCTGTGGTTATGGTTGTCTCCTCTGTGGTTGTCATGGCTGGGGTTATAGTGGCCAGGGTTGTCTCCTCTGTGGTTGTCGTGGCTGGGGTTATATTGGCCAGAGTTGTCTCCTCTGTGGTTGTAGTTCCTGGGGTTGAAGTGGTCAGGGTTGTCTCCACTGTGGCTGGGGTTGTAGTGGTCAGGGTTGTCTCCTCTGTAGCCGTGGTTGTCTCCTCTGTGGTTGTAGTGGCTAGGGTTGTCTTCCCTGTGGGTGTGGTTGTGGCGGGGGTTGTAGCAGTTGTGGTTGTAGTAGCTGGGATTGTAATGGCTGGGGTTGTGCCCTGTGTGGCTGTGGTTGTCTCATATGGGGTTGTAGTGGCTGGAGTTGTGCCCTGTGTGGCTGTTGTAGTAGCCAAGGTTGTAGTGGCCAGGGTTGTAGCAGTTGTGGTTGTAATAGCTGGGGTTGTAGTGGCTGGGGTTGTCACCTCTGTGGTTGTCTCCTCTGTGGTTGTAGTTGTAATGGCTGGGGGTGTAGATGCTGGGGTTGTGCCCTGTGTGGCTGTGGTTGTCTCATCTGGGGTTGTAGTGGCCAGGATTGTCTCCTCTGTCGCTGTGGTTGTCTCATCTGGGGTTGTAGTGGCCAGGGTTGTGTCCTCTGTGGTTGTAGTGGCTTGGGTTATGGTGGACAGGTTTGTCTCCTCTGTGATTGCAGTGCCTGGGGTTGTAGTGGCCAGGGTTGTCTTCTCTGTAGCTGTGGTTGTAGTGGCTGGGGATATAGTGGCCAGGGTTGTCTCCTCTGTGGCTGTGGTTGTCTCTTCTGTGGTCGTAATAGCTAATGTTGTAGTGGCCAGGTTTGTCATCTCTGTGGTTGTAGTGGCTAGGGTTGTAGTTGCCGGGGTTGTAGCAGTTGTGGTTGTAGTAGCTGGGGTTGTAGTGGCCGGGGTTGTAGCAGTTGTGGTTGTAGTAGCTCGGGTTGTAGTGGCTGGAGTTGTAGTGGCTGGGGTTGTCTCCTCTGTGGTTGTCTCCTCTGTGGTTGTAGTAGCTAATGTTGTAGTGGCCAAGGTTGCCATCTCTGTGGTTGTAGTGGCCGGGGTTGTAGCAGTTGTGGTTGTAGTAGCTGGGGTTGTCACCTCTGTGGTTGTGGCTGTCTCCTCTGTGGTTGTAGTTGTAGTGGCTGGGGTTGTAGATGCCGGGGTTGGGCCCTGTGTGGCTGTGGTTGTCTCATCTGGGGTTGTAGTGGCTGGAGTTGTCTCCTCTGTGGTTGTGGTTGTCTCCTCTGTGGTTGTAGTGGCTGGGGTTGTGCCCTGTGTGGCTGTGGTTGTCTCCTCTGTGGTCATGGTTGTAGTAGCTGGGGTTGTAGGTGCCGGGGTTGTAGTGGCTGGGGTTGTCTCCTCTGTGTTTAAAGTGGCTGGTGTTGTGCAATGTATAGCTGTGGTCGTCTCCTCTGTGGTTGTAGTAGCTGGGATTGTGCCATGTGTGATCAAAGTAGCTGTGGTCATTCCCTGTGTGGCTGTGGTTGTAATGCCCAGGGTTGTGCCCTGTGTATTCAAAGTGGATGTGGTTGTGCCCTGTGGGATTGTCGCTGTAGTGGCCAGGGTTGTAGTGGCTAGGGTTGTAGTGGCCAGGGTTGTCTCCTCTGTGGCTGTATTTGTGCCCACTGTGGCTTTAGTGTCTGTATCTCTGCCCTTTGTGGCTGTATTTGTGCCCTCTGTGGCTGTAGTGTCTGTATTTGTGCCCTCTGTAGCTGTAGTGTTTGTATTTGTGCCCTCTGTGGCTGTAGTGTCTGTATTTGTGCCCTCTGTGGCTGTAGTGTCTGTATTTGTGCCCTCTGTGGCTGTAGTGTCTGTATTTGTGCCCTCTG
>JAVSBV010074833.1:0-10153 GCA_033117975.1 Parotocinclus spilosoma
TTTACTCTGATTTCCTCCCACAGTCCGAAGACATTGTAAAATTGGCTTTGACTTGTGTGTGTGAGTGTGTGTGTGTATATATATATATATATATATATATATATATATTTATATATATATATATATATACAGTATATATATATAGGAAATAAGATTGTACATGTCGCTGAGATGGCCACTGATGCTGATAGTGACGTTAAGGAAGCCAGGAAGCCAAATAATCAAACAAACATATGTTGTATTTTTATTTATTCAGAGGCTAATTCTGAGATTGTGGTTGTTTTTCTAATATAGTGTCATGAAACAATACACAGTACACAGCAATGAATGCACCCAGTGAATGCTGGATTAGGTTCCAAACCCTCCCCCAACCCTGACCTGGATTAATGGGGTAAAAAATTGTTTGCTTTGCTCTCTTTATATACAATGGTGCCAAAAACTAAGAAACGCTGAGATTGCAACCAAAAATGCATTTCCTTTGCATGTTCTCCAATTTAACTTACTGCATTTCATTACAAATCACATAACCACACAGACACAGACTCTCCACCACAGTCACCCAAACCCAATGCACCATTTATGGGGGCACTTGAAGACAAGGAAAGCCACGCATTCAGTAACATGACAAGATGTTCCTTGGAATATTGTGCAATCCAGTGGTGCACGCTACCTTTACAGCAATTTCTGACATTTTTCAAGGTTAGTCCATGCTTCAACTTTTTTAAATTGAGGAAACGATTTAGAAACAAAATAGAAGCATTTCACTTTTGATCCTTACTCTATATATACTAATACACAGAAGCAACCCCATTATCTAAACTACTATTGTTAAGTTGCGGCTACAACATATTTTAGAACAAATTGTAAGTGTTAAATACTTGAGCACATGTTGTACAAGATCCTGCATGTCAGAGAGGCAAAACCCATCCAGTCCACAGATAACAGGCAGGTGGGCCAATCAGTTAAAGTAGGCGTTGTTTTAAATGTGGTAAGAGGTAAATAGGATGGTTGGGTCATTTATAAAAGTGTTGATGAACAATAATAACAAATTATAATAGGAAATAAATATCTGTCTTTTAACTCTGCAGCAGTAAACAGCTGGGTAAATAAAAAATATATTAGCATGTGTATTTTTTTCAGCAATAAATATTATTTATGCCATATTATTATGTTTTGTTTATAATATTTTATTTACTTGAATCTCGATTTACTTTGCAATAACTATATGCTAAAGTAGGACGCACAACGCACAACGTTGTATAAAACAATTAAAAACAGAATATAATGATTTGAAAATCCTTCTTAACCTATATTCAATTGAATACACAACTAAGACAAGATACTTATTGTTCAAATAAACTTTTTGAAAACATTCACTCATTTTGAATTTGATGCCTGATGGGGCATGTTTATCACTGTATTACATCATCTTCATCTTTTTTAACAAGACAGTGTTTGGAACTGAGGACACTAATTGTTAAAGCTGTGTAGGTGGAATTCTTTCCCATTTTTTGCTTGATGTAGAACAGTTGCTCAATAGTCCGGGGTCTCCACTGTCGTATTTTGCGCTTCATAATGCGCCACACTTTTTCACCGTGAGACAGGTATCTACTGCAGGCAGGCTAGTCTAGTACCCGCACTCTTGCACTGCAAAGCCACGCTGTTGTAGCACGTGCAGAATGTGGTTTGGTATTGTCTTGCTGAGATAAACAGGAGTGTCCCTGAAAAATAAGTTGCTTGGATTGCAGCATATGTTTCTTCAAAACCTTTCAGCATTAATGGTGCCTTCACAGATGTGCAAGCTTGTGAATGACTGAGCTTGTCGAGGATGCTCACCTTATACATAATCATGACACTTACCTGTAAAATGGTCTAAATAGATGATTTTTGAGCATTCCTCAACTTCCTAGTCTTTTGTTGCCCTTGTCCTAACTCTTTTGGAACATATTGCACGCATTACCTTCCAAAGAAGAACTTCAAAGTTCATCAGCTTGAACAATAAATAGCTTGTCTTAGTAGTGTATTTATTTAAATATGGGTTGAAAAGGATTTGCAAATGATTGTATTCTGGTTTTATTCATGTCTGACACAACGTCATAACTTAACTGGAATTAGGGTTGTACAGTTTGTGTTGTGTAGTTTGTTTTGCTTTTTTAACTGTTGTAGTTTTCTCTCCAAAAAAGTAACATGCAATGGAAAGGAAAACTCTGCTTAAAACGGTGCTTCACCTATATATCCCTAGAAATGCATAGTGCCAGTCATTTGACCATTAGGGCATTAGTAGGGCCTACTGCATTTCCTACACATTTAAACACAACTGTGATCCAGGTTTTTGCTCACTGCATTTCTACAAACTCATCACTCATGTAGCAGAGTCATGTAACTCTCTGCCAAGTCACACACTGCCAAGTGCAGAAAGAGCACTAAAGTGTGTATGTACCTTAAGCATGCGTAGACAGTTGCATAAAACTACAGTTGGGCAAAATCGTTAACATAAAGCTTATATTCTAATAAACCACGTAACTCCTTGTATCACGTGTCAGACAGTATAGTTACTGTGCATGGCTTTCGTAGGAAAATTCTTAATTCAGAGAATGGTTTGTGCTGAATGCTTATTCATGAATTTACTTGGTGAATTTGAAGTATCATAAAACAGGGGGTACCTGTATAGAAGTTTAAGCTTCAGATACTCTGTCGAGTTTAGTGCACCACTCATGTTTTTAGCTGTATTTCTGGCGCATTTATGTATTGTTTGCATGTAATTTTCTTGTGAAAATACCCTTTATATGAACATTACAGACGCACAAAAAGGGTAATGTTTGTTCTACATTAATTTCATTCAATGAGCTGTTTCACAAAATGTAAAGCAGCCATTGAACTACAAATACCCACAATGTAAACAGGATCCCGCTATCCGAAAACCATTTTCCAGAATGATGTGCATTTGTACAGAGGGATTTAGCTTTAGCTGTCATCCTAGATGTCTGTGGCTTTTACACCTAAAAACAATCGGCATAGAGTAATACATTGTTTTGTATATCAATCATGCTAAAAAAACAAAATTAATTGTAATGAATTTAATTCTTATAACTTATGTATCTTAGTGGCTGGGTAACACACACACTTGCTCACACAGGCAGTATGCTGGCAGTGAATCGACAGAAAGAGACACTAAATGGAGGATGAGAGGGTGTTTAGGCAGCGTAATTTCCCACAGTCCACGTGGAGAAAGCTTATAAGCCGAGTGCCGTATCTGCAGTGTGTGCACAGCTAACATTGCGTCTGAGAGGGAGGAGGCCCTAACGGACTGACCCGCACACCTCACCTCCTCACCTCACACTCATAATCACAGGTCTGGAAGAAGTACGCAGCCGGCTAAAAGGCAGACGCAGCCATTAGTGAGATACTTAAAAACGCCACTTACATCTGCCGTTCTAAGCGATTACTTAAACTAGGGATGGGTATTTAAAGTGAGGCTTTCAAAGAGGCTTTTCACGTTTAGTAATTCAGCAGTTTGATAGAGAATCAGTGCAGAGATCAGAAACTCCTTTTGTGGAAAGAATAAGACACAGGATAGTCAGATACACCTGCTAAAGACACCGAAATGAATTAGTGGAGCATACATGTGGCTATTTTCTATTTTTTTTAAAAGGACACTTTATATTTGCTCTCTAGAGTTTATGTCAAATTTGTTTTAAAATTAGAACATAAACCAACCCTAAAAAAGTACATTTGATTTCTTTCGATACATTGTGAATATTCTAAATGTGCATATTCTGGGCTTGAAGTCATTCTCATACACTTTTTATTTTATTTACTTAATAATCTGATGATATTGTCTGTATTGTATTTGTAATTCTGCAGTTATCTGGCTATACTCCTATTGCTTAGATCAGATTAAGGCCTACAATCAAACTAATAAATCTGATCAAAGACCTGGATTTTACTAGTCAGGCTCCTCTGTACATGTAAGCGCTTATTCTGATTTCAATCGGTTTTCTAAGTCTAAACATAACCCCTATATAATGTAAAGCTATCCCTGAAGGAACTAGCAGAATCAAACATGGTTGCCAGGTCTGCTTTTTCTATGTAAATCTCTGATGTTGTAAGTTGGTTGTGTTCTAACCTCAAAGGGTATAATATTCATATTTCTGTTACTACTGAAGTAGTCACAACGTGTCCGTACGTTGTAGTAGATCACCAGTTTTGTTTGTGCTTCTTTTAGGCTTGTTTCCATCGACCTGGTTGCTTGTATCTCTTGTTAAACAAATTACGACAGAATAAAGCTAATAAATAATAACTAAATATGCTTCAACAAGATGCACCAAGCCATGAAACTGCATAACTTGTTTGAATGTCAGAGTAAGGAATAAAATTGCTGAAGTGTAAATGTTAGATAAGAAGTTAGCCTTTCAGAAAAAAAACCCAATCTCTTGGCGACTGTTGAAACACAGAGTATTAGTTGGTTTCCTTCCACAAACATGCATGTTGGGATAATCTGTTTTTTTTAATTACCCCTGGTGTAAGAGTGTATGTGCCCTAAAGTGGACCAATGCCCTGTATAAGGCTGCTCTTGCCTTGGACCCTGGGCAGGCTTATTTGCTGTAGACAAATGTTAAAGCTCAGGTTTTACTTCTAGCAGTATCAACATATTTGAGACAAGATGGGAAAAAACCCAGTAGAACCAGTTAATAAGAGTTTTTTTTTTTAATTGTGCATCATAGATGGATTAAAGATTAGGAAAAATATTGTTATACATGTTAATATGTTTTTCATATCTAAAATCACCATTCGAGCTTGAAGAGAATGTGAGCCTGAAGAGGGAGGACCTTTCAGGGAAATAATATGTATCCTATACAGTATGTACCGGACAGGAGTGTGGACAGGGGAAAAATACATTGAAATATTATTTTCTGATAATAGTTTATTAAGAGATTGCTATTAAACATGAAGCCTAATGAACAGTATGAAGCAATAAAGGTAGTACCTGCCAAAAATTCAAAATACTTTCACCCCTGGCTCTACTTTTGCTTTGCTTTAGAGGATAATAGACCCAACACACAACAGTGCAGAATCAAACAAAAGAGCAGTGGTGTTGTTTTGAACAATTTCCAATTGGAACCATAAAAAGGCACATGCCTCTGTTTGTGTGTTGCATGCTCCTGTTCCTGGTCCCCCACTAGGGGAACACTCACATCACCGGAGACAGCCACTAGCCTGGGGTCAGAATAGCTTTGGTCACACTGCTGTGACAGGGAGCATGGGCGATGGTCTGGAAATAATCCCTGAGTGTGTGTGTGTGTGTGTGTGTGTGTGTGTGTGTGTGTGTATGTGTGTGTGTGGAGCATCCTGTGCTCTTAAAAACGGATAGCCTAACTTGTTAATCTACAGTCATTTCACATTGTAACCTGAATAGCAATCAGTACTTTTATTTTGTAATTAATTAATCCAGTGTATTACCTGTCAACCTGACACCACCTACTCTAAGGCATTTCAACTAGTGAGGGATAGATATTAGGAACATTTTTAGAGAATATCAGACCTTCCAAGGAAAGAAAACAGCCTTTTTGTCAGAGCTGCCCTAATCTTTGGTCTGGCCAGATGTGTCAGGTTTATTAGACAGCACAGTGTGGCACAGTTTAGAAGAGATGACAAGTTTAGACTAACTCTGGGAGAACTGTATCATACAAACAACAAGATAGCTGGCAGGGTCCTGAAGTGAGCAAGAAAAAACACAGACCATCTATAAGGATTTTGTCAGGGGTGTCGAAACGTTTTTCAAAGGGGGGCAGATTTTCTAAAACATTATTTATACATTATTAAAAAAATTTTATTAAAAAACATCATCAGGACAAGTTCATTTTAGAGCAATAACTGCAACAAAGTATCAGAAGAGTTAGAAAATACCACAGCTTACTGCAGATGATTTGAGATCAACATTTTCAAAACATTTATGGACAATGCATATTATTATATGTATTATTATGCATTTTACTACTGTCCCACCTTTTTCTGATTTGAGGCTGTAAAATTATTTTCACTTTCTAATTATTTGAAATGTATATTGATGGGAAAGCTTGATTTTGCTTTTAATTTCAGAACAACAACATTACAAAGTATGAAATAAAAAGTAAAAGGGTATTGTATGTCACGTTAAAAGATAGTGTAAACAACCTTAAAAATCTTGTTGAGAGAATCAGATCTGGGCCACTTTTTTAAAGAAATTGTGATCCTGGAGTTGTCCGGAAAATTAATTGGCTTAGTATTTAGTTTTAAAGCGAGTTTTCAATATGGAGGATACTTGGATTTAAAGCACTATGAGTAGAACGATGTTTAGTAGATCAGTTATATCGCTTCAGTACAGCATTGTTCTCAACCTGTGACCCATGGGCTGCTGGGGCATATGACACGTGGAGGTACATCTGTTAAAATATTAATTATACATCTATGTAAATGTAATCCTTTCTGAATAGGGCTTAGGTCTGCAAACATAGCCCCATTGGTCCCAATGGTTTCGATATTATGATAAAACTACATGTCATTATATGGAGCCACTAACTTCTGTACCAAGTGACAGGGGCTTTTGCCACAGATAACACAGTTGAGGAATATCTATAAGGCAATCTCAGTCCAAACATACTCTACAGCAGCCTCTCTCTCTTACTTCAGCAGATTTATATTATAGTGTTTATCATGCCTATCTAAATGTGATATCCACATCTCACAATATGCAATTGACTTTAATTAGCAGAATATCCAGCTTCCTGTGTTTCTCTCTGTGCAGAAAACGCCGGTGTCAGTCAGATTTGTCTAATATGAAGCGATGCCGTGGGGAAAGACTTGTCAATGTTTGCCAGTAAGTTTACTCAGGAATGAGCAGCAGGAAGAGTCTACCACATCTGTGTGTATGTGCCAGACTTGATTATTATTGATTATTATTATTAAAAAAAAAAAAAAATCCAGACCTTCACACAAAAGAATCTCTTGCAGTTTGGAAACTCATTTTCCTAGGAAGGTGACTTTACAATATTCAAAATTGCTATAGTTCTTTATTAAGCTTGATATATTTTTAAGCTTTTATATGATATATTATTAAGCTTTAAATATTTTCCTCAAGTCCCATAGTTCCTCACCTGTAACAAATTGTTAAAGCTGGCATTCAACTTTGTTCAGGCATATTTTGCATGCTAACACAGGGTCCGTGGAATTTCGCTCTAAAATGGAGAAAACAGTAGTTTGGCTCAAGTGCATGGTTAATTTCCGCTTAATTCCAGATTCAACCTGCTCAGATTGGAAATTTGGACCGTGATAGCATATTAGTCTCCCGCACAGTAGAGTGACTGTCTCTCTGAAAGATTTGCATTTACCAAACCCACCAGTGATTAAAGTGAGAGAGAAAGCAAATAAATAAATACAGACAGAGAAATAGAGACACATAAATGTATGCATAAATAGAATGAAAAAAGAAAGAATAAGAGGGCACACAACAGTAAGTGTGCTGTTAAGTGTGTAAGAGAGAGTGAGATAAATAAAAAAACAATCAGAGAAGTACGAGAGGCAGCAAGAGGAGTAAAAAGCATCAAGGAAAACCAGATAGAGAAGTTGTAAGTGAGAGAAAGAAGGCAGAGTAGTACATGAGTGTTAAAGAAAGCAATACAAAGTCTTAAGTGTAAGTATTAAGAATGTGAGTGCGAAAATGTAACTAAGAAAACAAGACAAATAGGCCAGAAAGACTGAGAGAAATTAGTAAAGAATAACAGAGAAGTTGTAAGAGATTGTTAGAGAAGGAAAAGGAAAATCAGACAGACAAAGAAGTAGTAAGCATGAGATTGAGAGAAAGACAGACAGACACAGACAAGTATTAAGAGAATTTGAGAGGAAGAGATAGAGAAAAACAGACAGATGTGATTGAGAGAGCAACATTAAAATATTAAGAATGTGTGGGAAAGAAGGGAGAGAAGGAAGAGAAGGAAGGAAGGAAGGAAAGAAGGAAAGAAAGAAAGAAAGAAAGAAAGAAAGAAAGAAAAAAAGTAAGAAAGAAAGAAAGAAAGAAAAAAAAAAGAAAGAACGAAAGAAATGTAGAAACGTAAGAGTAGGGAAAAGAAGAAACTGTCAGTAAATGAAGAAGAAGTGAGTGTGAGAGAGAGAGCGAGAGAAAGACAGAAATGTAAATGTAAATATTAGGAAGGAAGGAAGGAAAGAAAGAAAGAAACAAAGAAAGAAAGAAACGTAATTAGACTGTCAGATAGTTTGGAAAAGAAGGAAACCAGACACAGTAGATGAAGAAGAAGTATGTTAGAGAGAGTGCGAGTGAAAGACAGAAATGTAAAACATTGTGAAATAAAAGAAAGAAAGACAGACAGACAGACAGCAGAAGAAGTAGTTGTATGAGAGGCAGCAAGATAACAGAAAAACAGCGATAGAAAGAGAGAGAGGAGTGAGAGTGTGTGAGAGGGAATGAGTGAGAAGAAGACAATACAGGGGAGTGATTGTGCGTGAGTGAGACAGATAGACAGATAGATAAGCAGAGTCAGACAGACAGACAGGCAGATAGACGGCTGTAGTTGATTTGTCTTTTCTTCTCCCTTTTCCTGCACATTGACCTCCTCACTCACTGTATAATCACAACAGTTATGCTGGAATATTCAGGCATTAATAATGAATTGTGTGGATTCAGACTTCTCTCTATTCAGAAAAACACAGTAGTGACCTTCAGCTCCCCCTGAGCGGCCAAGCGAGCTTACACCGAGTCTTAAAGCAGTCACACTAAACAAGCATCCTTCTCTCATCCTGCCATGCCTGTCTCCTACAATTACATTATTTAAATGACATTAGCTTCAACTTCCATCTGAAAACAGCCAATCTACTCACTTAGTGCATACCCAGAATCCTATGTGGCCAAACTGAGGACATAAACAGGATATAATCATGGATTTTATCAATTGGATTAATTAGTCAGCAACTGTGGCTCAGATGTAAGAACCAGCTGCTGGAAATAACAATGGGTAAAAACCCTGGGCATGGACCGTAACATGAAGCTCGGCTTGTGCAGTTAAGGACTCGTTCTCTTTCTATGGTCTGCCTGAGCCCAGGAAATTCCATGTTAGGGCTCGGACCCCTTTGTGACCCAGACCACGATAAGTGAGGGTAAAACAGGATGCTTTATTGTTGATAACTAGATTTATTATCTTCTGCTCTAACCTAAACACACATCTACCTTTGCTGATACCATACTGGTGCCTTTTAGGTTGCTGGGATTTTGGTCAAGAATTCTTGACAAAATCCTAAAATTGTATTTTTGTAGATTTTTCAGGTGCCTAGAAAGTTGAAATGCTGTGATTGCAGCTATTTCCCAATTCCCCTATGTGATTAGCACACTACATTGATTACAATAGTCATGAAAAATTACTTATGAAACTGATCACTTGAGCATTGTTATGCAATAATGCTGGTATCTGTCATTAGGCAAATATTCTGCATACAAGCCTGATGAAGTTTTCCAGGGCTGAGACCGAAGAAGTTACTTACATGAGCGATGATACCTTTTTATCCCAACCAAATTACAGTACAAGATCTGATACAAATACAAATATAAAAGAATGACTTCTATAGAATATGGAGTTATACTACTGACAGTCTTTCAAACATTTCAAAATCTGTTCATAATTTGGAAAGTATGTGATGTTTAACAAGTAAACAAGTGAGAACAAACAACTCTTTTTTCAATGTTAAGATGTGACATCTGCTTGCAAAATCAAATATATGTCTAAAGAAATGGGACTAACCATCCAGGTAGGTCCTGCGATCAAGTCCTGTTCATAGATGCTGATTAGGTTGTGCATCCGTTACATTAACTGTGTCTAAAGGAGATCTCTGTTTAGGAAATCATTTTCTGTCACTGCAGCAGCCATATATTAAAATGTTAGGTTTTATTGAATCTACTTTTAGCAATCCTACGTAGTCAGTAGTCTGTAGCTGGAACTGAAATAAATGGTAGAACACAATGAAATGTCAGAAGGTTAAACAAATGACTCAGACTAAATTAGCATCAACAAGCAATTAAATAATTAATGTACTTACAAGGGTTGGACAATGAAACTGAAACAGCTGTCATTTTAGTGTGGGAGGTTTCATGGCTAAATTGGACCAGCCT
>JAVSBV010074844.1:0-10153 GCA_033117975.1 Parotocinclus spilosoma
GGTTTCTTCCTACACATCCCAGGGAGTTTTTCCTTGCCACTGTCGCCTCTGCTTGCTCATTAGGGACACAATGACTCATACTAAATTTTGTATGGCATCAAACCTTTTTGTTGTAAAGCTGCTTTGTAGCAATACTGTATTGTAAAAAGCGCTATAGAAATAAATTGACTTGACTTGACTTTTAGTTATAAGATCACATGCATATTTTTTACTCATACTTCGGTTCCAGATACTAAGAGATACTGAGAAACAGAATTTTAGAATCCAGACCAGTTTTTGGCAACATATTCTGCTTTTTTCTCAAAGTGTCTTCGTACTATATGTCTTTATGACCATCAAATTCAGAAATTGGTTTCACGGTAACTGAAGAATTGGAGTCCACAAGACATGTCGAATAGTGTTTGAGTCTCAACTCTGCTATCTATGAGTGGAGTTTGGCATAACCCCTCCCCTCCCAAAGTATTTACATATCACATTAATCTTTGGTTCAGGAACCTAAGATTCAAAATGATTACTCTATTATTGGCTTCAATTCAGAAAATCGAGGGGTGTAATCCTATGATTAACGCAAGCCAAAAAAATTGAGGTCTTTCAAATTTGAATGCCAGGTTCTCAGCTTGATATCTGCAAGCACCAAACACATATCTAATCTCATTAGCAAAAACAGTACAAAGATTGTTCAAGTTTGGGTGAGACAAAGTGACAATATTGTCTTGATATGGCTGGGAAAAATTAATACTGGCTTCTCAGAAATAAACACATTTGAACTGTGGTGCTATAACTTCAGTAAAAGCATAGAATGCTAATACATCTCTTTCAGCACAAAACTGATGGGTCAAAGGCCTGCTAGGTCAGTAAAGCTTTGTGGGATCACCCATCTTCAGGGTCTTTATCATGCTTGGAACTATGTTCATTGTTATATCTAACATATCTCAGGTAGATATGTTGATTAATTCTGTGATTATTACAGGTGTGATCTGATTAAACACTTGGTCTTACCACATGAGTGAGTGAATGTGCTTTCAGACCAGTTTCTGAAGGGAGGGAATTATGCACTGCTTCAGTCTATTACAGTAAATTGTTGGCATTCAGGGTTCCCCCAATGAGCTGTAGCTTCCCACAGCTGACAGCACTCATGCAGCTCCAAACCATGACATTCCCACCACCATGCTTGACTGTAGGCAAGACACATGTGTCTTTATACCTCTCAACTGGTTGCTGAAACACACGCTTAACACCATTTGAACCAAATAATTTTATCTTGGTCTCATCAGACCACAGGGCATGGTTCCTGACATTAATAGCTGTGTGTTGAGTTATTTTGAGGGCACAGCAAATTTAAACTGTAGACTAAGTACTTTACATTATATTGTTGTTTGATGTTGTTTCATGAAAAATATAATAAAATAGTTACAAAAATGTGAGGGGTGTACTCACTTTTATGAGCTACTGTAAATCAGAAAATGGAAACATTACTGGCTTGTCATATTTAAATAAACTTACTTACATAAATATACTTACATACATTTACACCGCTAAGACTTTTTTTTCGCAACATTTTTTTTTACTAGTTTTGACTTTTAAAGTGATGTTGTTTGTTGATTTATAATGAAGTTATAAAAAGATGTATGGTTAGATTTCTAATTAATCAACTGACCAGAATTATAGACAAACATAAAACTTTCAGAAATAATATATTGGTTTAATGATGCACCAGGTGCAAAGTAAAGGTAAGGTTTGATTGAATATGAGGAAATAAACAAAATTGCCACAACATGGGTTTAAGAAGAGAGCAAACTTGCTTCTGTGGCAGAGTTGATAAGAATGTGGCCCTCTGTGCGTGAATTCTGCCATCTGCCATTCTGAGACTCCAAGTCTCCAAGGGAGACATATATTGCATTTTGTATTCCACAGAGACTGTTCTCTCCAGACTGTTCCAAATTCAGTTCAGGTTTGACTGAACAAGACCGTTTTAGGTTCAACTGAGACACCAAAGCATAGGAAAAATACATATATACGCACATTTCATCACCATCTGTGAAAGACCTGCAGTGATTTCTCTGACAGATAGAGTCTGCTTTAGGTAAGTTTCAATTAATCAGTGAAATGTTGGGAATGTTCCAGAGTTCACTTTGTTATAATACTTAATTATAAAGTTTGATATATTTAACATTTGCTCGCCTGTAGCAGACCCACTGGTTTATTGTAAGGACAAGCTCCAGGAAAAAGCCGTTTCAGTGCCACTTGTAACATGAGGGTCAGGTGTTATGTTTACAGAACCTGAGATGAACTCTTGTTCTGCTCTGGTTGTACCTCTGTCGTCATCCAGTAAATCCTCTGATCACAATACTCAGGGGTAAAACAGGTATGCTTTTAATCTGTATTAAGTTAGAATGTCTACAAAATGACACTCACTCCTATAAGTGAATCAATTCACTGAATTTCTTATACCCACTTAATCCAATTCATGCTCACAGAGCTGGGCCTAACTGAAAGCACACGAAGCAAGGCACGATCCAACCTTGGACAGGGCAACATTCCATCGCAGGGTAAATGCACAAAACACACACAATCACAGGGACATTTTAGAGATACCAGGTGACCTAACACATCTTTAGAAAGTGGGAGGAAAAAGGAAAACCTGAAGAAATCCCACACAGTTACTAGCACATGCAAACCACACAGGCAGAAGCTAGGCGAGGAAGTGTAGCCAGCTCTCTGGAGCAGTAAGGTGACAGGGTAACCTCTGCACCACTGGGCTGCTGCTTAGAAATGTTATTTATTTTCATCTACCATTTTAAGGCACAGTTTAGAATGCATACCAGAATATTTATGGGCGTCACTGTAAGATTACTTTCTTCTTCTCCAAGTGTTCAAAATATGTCTCCTGACTCCTCTGCCTTCTAGTAATTTCCATCTTTTTGTCCGAAATGTAATTATTTTCTGTGCTCCGGAATATACTTATTTTAATATATCTACAACATCATATTCAAGAACAAATGCCTGATCATAGCAACTTGTCATTTCCTCCCAGTGTGTGGAGCTGAAGTTTATTAAAACGGGCGCTTTAGATTGATTGTAACTATAGTGGTATTAGCTCTTTATGGAGAACTCTTTTCTAAGAATATTATATAAAGTGACACAGTTCATTAAGAATAATTATTCACTCTATTTTAACCTTTGAGCAAATTAATAAATAAGTAAATATATTATCAATACCTATAATAATAAATCTAGTAACAAGACATTTCACTTATACATTTAAGAACATAGAAATGCAATTGTAATAACCTAAACATTTTTTAATAGCAAAAGTATTACTAAATGTGTTTGAATGCACCCACACACTGCCACATGTGTCTTGATATGGTAGAAATATTTTCCCAAAATAGAATAAGTAAACAGCTGTCAGACGCATGCTCCTGTCATTATGCCTCACTTGATGCATAATATTAACAGCCAAACTAGGGTATTGGTGATAGTGACTTATTTGTAAGGGTGTAAAACCTGTTGGATATTTTTTTCTACCAATGGCAATCTGGGTTGCAACATACTTATGAGAGCTGTGTGCAGTGTTTTGACGTCACTAAGGAATACATCAGTTCCTGCAAGAAGGACATAAATGTATGCTCGAGAAGAACATTTTGGTTTATGAAAAAACATTTATGCTGCAATACATATGTAACACTTCAGCAATGGTGGAGTCAGACACAGTGTGCCAGGTAAGAAACAGCGTTTATTTCCAGTTCGGCGTGCGAGAATCGTGGTCAGACAGGCAAGGTCGGTAACAGCAAACAGGAACAAACAGAATCGGAGGTCAAACACGGGAAACAGGTCGGTAACGTAAATCAGATAATCAAACATTAGAAACGCTCAGAACTCGGAATATCGACGAGACTTCACGACGACGGAATGACAGTGAGGAGTATAAGTAGGGGTGTGTGTAATGAGTGTGATAAGGTCCAGGTGTGTGAATCAGTAAGCCGGCGAGGGTGAGCGTGAACGTGCGTGGGTGTGGTCTGCTGGGCTGTGTGTGACAACATATAGAAGTACACATGTTTTTGTTTCTCTTTTGTCTGATCATTGTTCAAAATGTTGTTTGAAAGTATTTAAGAGGGTTGGAAATATGTTATTAGGGCTGAATGATTCTTGGATATGTGTGTATTTAATTACACTTATACAATGAACAGCCACATACTCTTTTTATGCTACAGCAATGTAAATATTAAGGGTATTTTCACAAGAAAATGGCAATTACTGCTGAAATCACTAGTGAACACTACCATCTACACAACAACCCTAATTCCACTGCATTTTTACAAAAGTCTTACAAAATTCACAATAATTATAGAACATGATGGCCAGATGTTTTCTATTGCTTGTTTCTCAGATGTCCCTACTTAAGAATCTACTGAGGAGGGAGGAAAAAATAAATAAATAAATATTTATTTTTCAGCACTTTTCAATTTCTCAAGGACTATGTGGAATTAATACAAGGAAGGAGGAAGAAATTAAAATATTTTTTTATTAGAAAATAAAATTAATTTACCCAACAATTAAATTAAAGCAAATCTGGAAAAAATAAAATAAACAGAAGAAAACGCTTTCCATTGGAGGGCGGAAAAAGATAAAAAATAAAATGTAATTTTTTTTTTCGAATTTTAACCATCCAAGAAATAACCTAACCAACTTTTTTTGTGTGTGTTCTTCAAATATGATCATCGGCGGATACGCTAAACAAACAATTAAAAAAGTGAACTCTGTCTAGAGGAAAGCTGCATAGTGGATACTATGATGGTCCTGATAATTGTTTAACAGAAACCAATAATGCATAAACAGTATTACGAACAACACAGAAGAATGATGAAACAGAGACTCAACAAGACAAACAATATAATTAATTAATGTATTATAATATTTAATACCTTGGTCAGTATTCTTATCACCTCTGAATTTTTTTAAAGTACTTACAAATACTTTAAAGAGAGAATACTAAAAATACAATGATAATGCTTTTATATTTGTAAAATTATTTTTATTGTTCATTGTAATGTTTAGAAATAGATGTGGTCTATATGGTTATATTCTGTATTCTATATTTCTCCTAAACCTATTATGGCAACCTGGACCTCAGTTTGTCTCCCACAGTGTCTGCTACACGCCTGGTGCCTAGGAAAAGGGTTTACATGTATTTGGTCATTCACATTATATAAAACAAAATGTACCACACAATATTTTCCATTGTTCCAAAGTTCACTTGGAACTTGGAAAATACTCAAATTGGAAATTACTGAAAGTAAACTCAAAGTAAAAAAAATACTTAAAGTAAACTGAGTCAAACAGTAATGATCTCACAGATATGCATTAAACAGATGTCTATGTTCGATTAAGTAAACAAAACAGTGATGCATAGTAGTGTGTGTACGCATGAGCTAGTGTGCAGGACCTTGTTGAAGTCAAATTTTTTAATTAGCCTTTTCAGCATTTGTGGTTTTAAGAGTCACACTCTGCATCAACACATTTTGATTGATCTGTTCAGAGTGTGACTACCACAGCAAATATCTGAGCAAACGTACAAACTGAGCATCTAAGTACGGCAATCACAGCACAGAACAGTTTTTAATCAAATGTTAATATTTAATGATAAATAAGAAGCACAAGATCTTGAACACTAAGCAATGGAAACAAGCAATCAATTCTGATGACTTTTACCATATTTCCATTCTCTGAGCATATTCACGTTTGGAGAAAGCTCACTTAACAATGTCTGCTGTTAAGCATGATGGGGGATCCAGAAGGGTACAGATAGTATCTAATTAAATTTAATTCATTCATATTCATACCTCCTTGATCCAATTCCAGATCGAGGGCAGCAGGGGCATAACCAGGAAAGCCAACCCTACACAGGGTGTCAATGCAACACAGGGTAAATGTACGCACATAAACTCAAACAAATTAAGGACACCACTGACCTTGCACATCTTTACAATGTGGGAGAAAACCCCTTATAACAAGTTATTTCATACATACTGCTACAATTATTTAAGAGTGGTTATATGACAACACTCTTTACTCAGCACTGGATCTGCTATTATGGTGAGGGGAAGCTAGATTTAGGGAGGCAATATACAATGTACTTGTTATCCACAACACATTAGACAGCCTTGAGAGATGCAGCTATTGCCTGGGGCCCCAAACACTAAAGGCTCCAAAAAGCAGCCTCTTAAGTCCAGGAAAATGTCAAATGTCAAAACGTAGGAGCCTTCGAAAAGTTTTGATGTGCTATATTCAGCGATATCTCTGGGCCATAGGTGATTTCCTGCCTCTAAATACTTAAATTTGTTTTAAACGATATAAGTACATTTCTGACAAAAACATTTCTATTTTGTACTGATATAGAAAGCTAAAGCATCATATGATCTCTTAGACTGCTGGCAATGAATGTAATTTGCTCGTGTAAAGTAGTCAGTCTACAGCTTTTATAACAGTGTAAATTTGCTGTGCCTTCAAAATAACTCAACACACAACCACTAATGTCTTAACTGTCTACACCTAAAAGAAAATGGCCAAATAGTGCCCAATTAGCCATTTTCCTACCCCAGTATCATGTGACTTAATGTCTCAGGTGTAAATGGGGATCAGGTGTGACATTTGGTGTTATTGCTTTCACACTCTCTCAATCTGGACACTGGAAGTTTAGCATGACACATGGCAAATAATTCTCTGAGGACCTGAAAAAGAATTGTTGCTTTACATAAAGTTGGCCTAGGTTATAAGAAGATTGCCTACACCCTGAAAGTGAGCTGCAACACAGTGGCCAAGACCATACAGTGATTTAACAGGACAGGTTCCACTCAGAACAGGCTTCGCCTTGGACGACCAAAGAAGTTGAGTACACATGCTTTTTTAGATGTAGGAGTGCTGCCAGGATTGTTGCAGAGGTTAAAGAGGAGGGGGGTCAGCCTGTCAGTGCTCAGACCATACGTTCATCAATATCATTTGACAAAAAATACATATAGAAGAATATTAATTACTTTCCATGAGAACATGATTGACAATCTATAATGATTGTATACATTTGTGTATGTAAAAATTTTATTTAGCATTTTTTTATTTAATTTTTTAGTATGTTTTGTGTCATGTCCAATCTTTTCCTACCTATGGGTGTCTTTATACTTGTAGCTCAAGCAAACACTGTCACATGTTTCTGGTTTGCTTAGCATTCACAATGCCATTCTAATCATTTAACTAAGATATGACACATGAATGAGGGCACATACTGATTGAACAGCTTTTATGACATGTTGTGACTGAACTTAACATTTTTTTTAACTTTCAATGCAAGGTTATGTACTGAGCTATTTCTTAATATGTGCTTTTATTTCTACCAGCTGATATTTCACAAATAGGTTCTGCAGTTTATAAAGGAGTGGAAACTGTGCCAGGACCTCCTTTGTTTTGCACACCAAAGTATGCAAGCTGCCAGAAAACAGCAGTTATAAGCTGCTATAATAACAAGAACCAGGTATGCTTGAGTATTCTGTGCTTTGCAATGAAACAGATGTCTCCGAACAGATGTCAACAGGCCATTAACCTGCCAGGTCCCCAGATGTATCACCTATCGAGCATTTATGGAACTGACTGGGAAATCAGCTTAGGTGTACAGGATCTGCAGGTCCAGCTGCAACATCTGTGGGCAAATCCATGCGTGTAACTATTCTTATATCCAGGCCTGGCTTGTATCTCGGCAGCCCAACAGAGTACTAGAGCCTCTATTCAATTGTACAGTTTTTCCCAATAAACCTCTCCTGTTGCTCTACACACACCGTCTAGAAAACCCTATGCTTACCTGATATTGTATCCTCAGACAGTATTCCTTTGTGCTTCCTTTATTTACAGAGACACATTGGCACTGCAGCAAAGGTTAAACCAGAAACCGTAATTACATGTAAATACCATTTCTGGGGCATCACACTTGTATGTTTAGGGCATGCTTTAATTGCTTCCTGTTTCAGTAGCTTATTTAAATGGGCACATGATTGCAGTTTAATTCATTAACTCAGCGTTGTAATTAATTTTTAGCCCTAAGAGTGCTGCAGTAATTAATAAACCATGGCTGGTGAATGAGATATAATGGGCTAAAGGCTATTCAGATATTTCATTAATTTAATAAATAAATATTAACTAATGAAATATTCAGAAGCAATTGCAGGGGTGATTTGGAAAGGAAGTGATCTGTTAATGATAATGCACGAACGTGCTAATTCAGCGCACTGCTAGCATTGCCCATCTGCGCATGCCAGCTGATGGAGTGGCTTTCCAAAAGTACTGGACAGGTTCATTTCTTTCTCTAGTCTTAGACTGTCCTAGGCGTCCTCTTCTCCTAATACACCAGCACAAACCTGGAGGTTCCTCAGGGGTCCATCTTATTTCTTATTTATGGGTCAGTGGTTTGACCTACATATAACATGTTTTTGACAAATGCCTTATTTTTTCTTACAAAGTACTTGATATATATACACACACAATATGTTCACAGTATTTCAGCCTTGTGCAAACGCATTTCTGTGTATCAAAATAACATTTCAGACAAAGTCCAACCATTTTTATTAATACATTTCAGACATTTTGCATTTTAAAAAGTGGTAGAAATTTAAAACATGTCATACATTATGACAAATCCACCATATCAACAGATACTACAAATGAACGCAAAGAACAAATCTATAAAATCACTTAAAACTATTGCTTAATGATTCCACACATTTTATGCATGTATTTACCTTTACCTTTGGCAATATCATTTTTAATTAATTTCACTAATTGACACCTGATTAATTGACACATGTATTTGTCCTGAAAGTGCATTAATGAGCTCACAAACTTTTAAACAAATGCTAATTTCCTCAGCCATGATGTGAAGAGATAAAAATAACATCCGTGATGAACAATTACATTTGACCTTCTACAGCATCTCTAAGTCATTATCACCTTGGGGCAAAGCTAAAGATATACAAGCTAAAGAAGGCCACAGTGTATGATAAATAAAAGAATTAACTTTTGCTTCACTAATATGCATTGCAGTTAATTATCCTCTTTGGAAGGAGTGAAAGAGACAGCTTCTCTTTTAGCATTGTCTAAAATGCTAATGCTAGCCCTGACCCAGAAACAACTTGATCTATATTAGCACTTTGTTAGCACAGTAAAACATGCTAATAAATACAGAACTGCAGGTATTTGGGTCATGGATAGTGTTAGTACTGTATTATGGGAGGGTTAACTTTTCAAACACACACACACACACACACACGTTTAAGAAGAGTGCCGGGTTAGCTAAGAGGATTGTGGCTGCTGAGTAACAAGGATTATGAAATAGCTAGACTGCGGGAATTGGCATGATTAACATTAGCAGTGACAAAGGCAATAATCTGAGTGTATTTTTTCCCCTGCATTCCAATACTTATAAGTCAAAACATGTTTAATTCTTGGAAATGAGACACACAATGTTACAATCAGACAAATGGGACAAGAAAAATGTTGTTATATAAAAAAATCCAAAAAGCAAAATGTTTAAGTGAATTATTGTTAATGACAACAGAGCGGCTTAAAATTCTGTATAAAATCCATATTATAATTTTGTGACACATCTCACAATAAAAACTGATATGCAATTCATTAGCGACACTTGTGTCCACTTATAAACATTAAGCTACAAGGACATTGTTTTTTTGCTTTGTTTGTTTGTTTGATTTTTATACAAAAAATTATTATAAATGGTATATCCACTTTTATAAACACCACCTTAATAAAACTTTGGTTGTTCGTAATTCTTTTAATAACATTTTGTCACAATCCTGTTATGTGAAACTGTTATGTGGTAACATTTCCATAATGTGTCTTTCTATTTGATCACATGGAAATAATAAAGATCCCACACAGTTCATGTTTCAGTCTGAAGTTTTAATTGTTGTGTAGCATACAGAAGATTTAAATAACTTGACTGTCTTCCTTCCTGTTACCAGTCAATTATTTGTATCTGTCTTTAATCGTTTTTTAGAAAGTTTACGGGTGACCGGCTTGTGTCTATAGTGTGTTTGTTTAAATGTATTAAATGCTTATTTCCTGTAAAATCTTCAGACCACCACATGGGGGA